>AWWV01010552.1:0-50322 GCA_001974805.1 Corchorus capsularis | reverse complement strand
TATATATATATATATATGGAGTTAAAAGGAGGTGGGTCCAATCTTAACAATTAAGGGGTGTAAACAACATTCCAACAATAGTAGTTAGTAGTAACATTTCAACCTAGCTACTATAATCAGTTTAAAAATCACACACGTTTAGAGTTTTCAATTTTCATAAAGAAAAACTTGTACAAAACAAAATTTCTAAAATCTATGAGTCTTTGACTTTAGACTTCGGCTAAATGTTCAATTCAGAATATAATGTTTGACCGAATGTTCAATTCAGGATGTAACGTTACAAAAGTGTGATTTCAGAATATAACGTTATCGTTTGATTTCAATTCAGGCAAAAAGATAACGGAATCGTTTGTTGTAATATCACGCGCTAGAAAGTAGCGTTGAACAGGCCACGTGGAATGTCCACATGGTATCTGAAAAAGAAAAAAATATTTCAAAAAGGAAAGAAGAAAAAAAAAAAGCTGAAAAAGAATTTTTTTTTTAAAAGTCATCTATTATTTTAAGGAAAAAACATAAATATTTTCTCTGCCATTTCAAATTGAAAAAGAAACAAATAAGAAAAAGTTCTTCCCGTTTCCAGATTAAAAAAAAAACTACAAAAAAATTTAACAAATCTCCCACAACTCCAACTTATATCACTCATGGATCTTGATTCTTTCAAATCCACCCTTGAATTTGAAGTTTGATAGCTAAGTTTTAGATCTAGAAACCGTTATGAAAGATGGCATTTTGGGTGGTGGCGGTGGAGCAGTATCTATTGTTTTTGTTTCATAGAAATTGGATATGAAGATGATGATTGAAAGCTTGGGTCTATGGAGGTGCCAACGTTCTTAAATGGTTCTCTTTAGGCCATTACACTTGTCCAACCACAATGCAAGAGCTTTAGGATGTGATTTTGCATTTTCTTTGTTCAAATCAGTAGGTTGATGGGCTTCCGCTTTTCTATTTACCTCTTCTTTTTTTTTGGTCAAAATGTTGCTCACGTTATCTCTGATGTTCCCACACTTATTTTATACTTGCTACTTTGTGTAGTTGGGTTGGGTGCTAATCTTGGAACTTTATCCTTTTAAGTGTTTTTGATTGATTGTTTTATGGTGTGATTTTGTATAATTTGTTATTATGATAAATATATGATTTTTACTCCAAAAGCAAGAAGAAATCTATGGTTGGGCCCTACAATTTTCCCTACAATCCAAGCCTAAGAGTATTTGAAAGTTTGGCCCAATTATAACATGGGCTTTCAGTGTCCCAAAAAAGAATTAACTTGGGCTTTCAATTTCACATGTGTTGGTTTCATCGGTTTCACATGTCACCATAACACCTATTTATTTTTATTTGCTTTATATGTTGAAATAAAACGAATTTTATATTATAAACATGATTGCTGAGAGCTTAGAGAATCAGATTCCACAATGTAAAGATGCAGCAATTACTCTCAAGGGAGAACATGGAGGGGAATTCCTAAAGTAACAATTAATGTGAAAAGGAGGTATCATAATCATAGTGCAAATTAAGGTTTATTGTTGTTATATAAAGAGTGATTCCAGATTGTCCAAAGTAGCAAAATACTAATTTCGACTGCAGCTGATCAAACACTAAAAGAAAGAGTAAGGTCAGGTTGCCAGTTGCCAACACCAATTGATATATCAAGTTCCAAAAAGGGTTTATTCAAAGGAAGAGTGAGTACAGTTGTTAACAATAAAAATAGATATATTTGACATGTAGAGGTTTGTTTCAAAAGTTGAATTTTGACATAAAAGTATAAACCCCGTTACCCAAATCCAAACCTAAGACAATCAAATTAAGATCAGTATATTATTAATGATAACTTAAGACTTGAAAGTAGAAAGACAAAGGTTTCTCGTACCCCAAACATGCTAACTTAACCTAACCAAATTCATGACCCTATATAACCCATCCCCCCCCCCCCCCCCATTTCTCCCTATCCCTCTCTCATTCCCATTCCCATTCTCCCTCTCCCTCTCTCTTCTCTATCATTATAGTAACTCTTCCTCAAGTGGCCCCCCCCCCCTGCCGGAATGTCGTCCAACGAGAATCCAGCGACGGAGACTGAAAATGATCAGGAGCCGTCGAGTACCGAGATTGATAAGAATCCAGCGACGGGGGCACCGTTGTCACCATCATCATCATCATGAGGGGGCATCATCATCAGAAAGCTGATATTATCTAATTTTAGTACTGTAAATAACTAATATCACCATTCAGTAGTATGGCCACTGGCCACCGTCGTCACCATCATCATCATCATGAGGGGCACCATCGTCACCATCATCATTATCATGAGGGGGCATCATCATCAGAAAGCTGATCGTCACGCTCGGCTTCTCCAAGCTCCGGATCACAAGGATCCTCCTCATTGTCCTCAGGTTCAGCCTCATTGTCAGCGTGGAGGATGCTGGTCTGCTTGTTCGCCTTCTCGTCTCTTTCAGTCCTCCTTTGAGTATCTCTTTCCTTCTGGCTTTGCTTCACGCTTTGGTGGAGCTGAAAAAAAAAAAAAGAACAATATTTATACATAACCAAAGCGATAAGCAAAGCCAGAAGGAAAGAGATACTCAAAGGAGGACCGAAAGAGAGATGAGAAGGCGGACAAGCAGACCAGCATCCTCCATGCTGACAATGAGGCTGAACCTGAGGACAATGAGGAGGATCCTTGTGATCCGGAGCTTGGAGAAGCCGAGCGTGACGATCAGCTTTATGAGGATGATGCCCCTCATGATGATGATGATGATGGTGACGACGGTGGCCAGTGGCCATACTACTGAATGGTGATATTTAGTTATTTACAGTACTAAAATTAGATAACAATGTACTCTTTTTTTCCTTTTTGAGGAGTTTTTCCTCAAAAGAGGTTTTTTTTTTTAATGAGGCACACTTGGTAATAAGTAATCTAGTTTAGTTTATTTTGATGTCTTCATTATGTTTTTTTTTTCTTTTTTTTCGTAATAAAATGTCTTTATTATCTCTATTTTTTCTCTTTAAATGCACTTCAATTTGGGGTCCTCTAAACACATCTTTATTTATTTATTTTTTCTATTACAAGAAAAGGCTTACGTGGTTTTGTCATGTTTCCTTGTCAATCATGTCATGTGTGTGAAAAAGATTTGGTCAAGTGGTCAATAGAAGAAATGTAAAGAAAAAGAACTTCTAATCATCTGCATTTGCATAGTATAAAAATACTTGGGTCGTTGGGCGCATGCAGTAGTTATGAATATTGGGTTCTCATTTCTGCGCAAAATGATCGATTCTTGGAAGTAATTCTTGGAAGGTTAGGTTGCCATTTTTCCTTCTTTTTCTTTGTAAATTGTGAGAATCACATGGGATCGAGAGACAGGAGTCACATGACAACGCGTTTTCTATAGCTTATATATATAGTTTATATATTTTTATTATTATTTTTTCTTTCTTTTTTTGATAAAACGCGTTTTCTATATTAGTTGGATGGGAAGATAAAGATTCCCCCAGTTTTTGATTCTATTTCTAACAGAATCTGCCCTTCATAGTTCATATACCCAATTTATGCCAGTCGAAGCATGTTAGTGTTACTTAAAATGCAGTCGAAACAGTTTATATATTATATTATTCATTTTAGTGATATTTACTTGGCAGGGTTGTCAATTTTCATGACCTTCAATTTGAATTCAACTTCAAACTATATTAGAAATAAGAAGGATGGATATTAATAGGTTAATATTTGGTAATTGATACTGGTATTGTTACTTCTTCTTCTTCCAAGAAAGAGAGAAGAAAACTTGACAAGTGATAACTTTTGTAAAATCTAATAAGCTGTTTGTTTGATTGTTCTTTTATAATTAAAGAAACAATTTGGGTTTAATTATGTTTCATATCATATTCTTGTAAGGAGTAGCTAGCTATCTATGAATCTCAAAAACATGAAGACATTCAAGCTATATCTTTGCATTAAAGCTTTTATTTTTCACCTTGGTTTCTTTCTTTATGAGTGAAGGGTCACATTCACCTCCTCCTTTAACATTCAAAACCGGCCTGCCTTAATATATGGAGTATCAAATTTCCCATAGTTTGAGGAAGATTGTTTATAGCTCATTGGGATATCAGAAAGTTATAATTTGCTCTTTTCTCCCCACAAGGCCATAGTATTTTGTTTTTCAATCCTAATTTCCCTACCAAATTTACTGCTAAGGTAAGTTCAATTCTGGGTTTATTTCAATGTAATGCAATGTAATTAAGTACATTTATTTCAATAATAGTTTTGGTGATATGATTGACTTTGTTTATTCCTTGGGATCCAACGCTTTCATAAGCAAATAAGAGAATGTTCCTTCTATAGATTTAACGCCAAATTTTGTATGATCAAACTATTCAAAATGGTCCCCTCTCTGTAATAAACTTCACAAAAATGGTTCTTGGCCCTTGTACGCATAGAATGTACATTGTCAGCAGGTTTGTGAATAACAACTTGCATCGAAGATGATTTTTGCTTTCTCGGTGGAGAAATAGATTCAAAACTAAGGGAAGTAGTCCCTTCCTGAGATATCTCCGCAACGATAGCACCACTATTCTCAGAGGAAGAAGCATCTTGCTGTGGCAACACAACCTCATTTGTTTCCAGGTGAGAAGTATTATTGAAAGATGATAAAGATGGAGAAGAAATTGAGTCGGAGAGAACTAACCGAGAGGGAGTTGCTGCACTTGATGGCATAATCGCTAAAGGAACCAATTTAAAAAGACTCGGAGAAGTTTCACTCGACTTGGTGTTCTTTGGTAATGAGAAAGAGACACCGTTTGATTGAAATGGAAACACTGCTTCATGAAAAATGACATGGTGTGATGTAAACACCTTTTGATCAGTAAGATCATAGCACCTGTAAGCACTTTGATTAGGACTATAATCAGTAAACACACAGGGTTTGGATTTGGGCTCCAATTTTGATTTAGCATACGGTTTGAGCCAAGGAAAACAAAGGCATCCAAAAATTTTTAATTTGTTGTAATTGGGCTGTTTTTGAAATAAAATCTCAAATGGTGATTTATTGCCTAGTAAAGGAGTAGGCATTCTATTGATTAAGTAAACAGCCGTCTGGAAAGCAAAGCTCCAAAAAAATGTTTCCAGTTTCCACTATATGCCTATGTTTCCTTTCTGAAATTTCATTATGTTCGGGTGTGTGGGGTGGTGTTTGAAGATGGTTAATTCCATGTGTTTGAAGTATTTGTTTTAGATGCTCATATTCTCCTCCATCAGAGTAAATGTTTTGGATTTTTAATTGAAAATATGCCTTAACCATGACTTTAAACTTAGGAAATAAAACAAATAAATCGGAATTCCGTTTTAAAGGATAAAACAAAGTGTATCGTGTGTAGTGATCAACAAAAAGAATGTAATATGAAAAACCATCCATTGAAATTTGTGGAGCTGGACCCCAAACATCGGAATATATAGTTTCCAAAGGACGAGAACTCGATAAAGAAGATAATGCAAATGACAACTTGTGACTCTTATTGCATTGACACGCAGTACAAATAAAGTTTTTATTGGGAAGCAAGAGGAAAGCTCAAATTGATTGACCACTTGACCTAAGACCGACTTGGATGGATGGCCTAAGCAATTGTGCCATTCATGAAGAGACAGGCACCGAGAAGACAAGGCAACAGGTGAGCAGATAATACTTATCTCCTATAATTGGAAGGAATTGCTTTATAGTTAACCAAATTAATGGCATCGTTTGGAAGAAGAAGGGAATGGGTAAATCATGAGCCTAATGCTTTTTGCCTGACTTATATATTTTGTATATACTGAAACATCTTTTTTGTCATGTTAAACCTTATATATTTCATGCACAAAGGCAGGGTATTTTGTATGGCCTATCATTTTTTGTCTGCTTTATTCCAAGTAGACTTTATTTTTGTTTCAATATATATGCATCCTTTTATTATATTTCTTGCTGGCGCTATTTATGGAATATATAAATGAATCTGTGTTATCTGGGTAAATGGCTAGCTTCAATGGATTGTAAAATCACGGTTACGTTACTATGATTTTTGCCAAACCAATAAATCAACATACAGTGTTCAATCTAATTCTATGAATAACCCAATATACAAAGTTCCTCTGAGTTTTGTATATTTTGAAAACTAATGGGAGTTGGCTTTATGTCATTTCCATGTCTTTGAGTTCTGAGTTTTTCTGACCTCATGAGATGAACTTGCAAAATGGGCATTGACTTTGCAAGAACCTGAATCACCTTTTTCCTTCTCTACTACAAGTTCTATTTTATTTTTTTCTATATTCCAAGAGTCCAGTCCACTTCTCCGGTTGAACCAGAAAAAATAGTTTGGGCCCTCAGCCCAGTAATTTTATTAGAAACTTTAAAAAAAAGGTCCAAATAAGTAGAAATTGATGGAAAATTTAACCAAAAAAAAATCATAATGATGGAAATCTCCTGCTTTCGTTAGAGATAAAAGATAAAAATAAGTAGAAATTGACATAATAATAATCGTGATTAGTAAGACCAATGCAATATTTATGTTCTTAATTAATTAATAATGTTACCTAATAATGAAACGGTCACCTACTACCCACATTTTTAATTTGTTCAATTGGCTTGGGTCGTCACGTCACGTGCTCCCAAAAAGTCCTATGGGCAGACAGCACACGGAAGAGAATTAAATTAATTAATAGATTTTTTTTTTTTTCGAATTAGAAGAGAGCTGCTTCAATTAAAATTACTGGCAAAAAGAAAAATTAAAGTAATCTCAAGTCAAAACTCAAAATAAGTAAGTAAAGTAAATCAACGGGAAGGGAAAGGAAGCATCCCTTTTACCGGTTGCGGCAATCTGTCTGCTACTGCTACTGCGCCAAAATCCACTTTTTGTCTCAATCTCAATCTCTTCCTTTTTATTAATCTTCTTTCGAATTCTGAAGTCTCTTTCTCTCTCGCTTCTGCCAATTCTAGTTCTTCCAAAGGTAATTCGATCCTTCTCTCTTTCTTATTTTATCTTATATATAATATAAAATATATATCTGCCAATTCTAATGTTCCCAATCCAACTGGTTTAGTTTAAACAGACGAGAAATCTCTTAAACCCCTAAAATCCCTTTGCTAAGTCATATCTTTTGCTTTTATTTTTCCAGGTTTTTAATGGGATTTGGTTGTTTTTGATTTTTGTAAGCTGTTTTTTGACCTTCTGTTTGCACGGTGAATCAGAATGCTGAATAGTTTATATAGGATGGAAGTGGAATTGTGAAGTCTAGAATCATTGGGAAGAGTTTAGGGTTTTTGATTTAGATGGCATCTCCTTCGTTTGAAGCGGAGGATCAGGTGGACGAGGACTTTTTTGATAAATTGGTCAATGATGATGATGACTTTGATTTTACTGTATCCAACCGTACTTCTGTAGTCCAAGCTACTGATTCTGGTGAAGTGAAAGCCTTTTCTAATTTGACTATCAGTGAAACCACTTCTGCTGGAGTTGATTTTAGTTTTGAAGCGGAGAAGGAAACGGGGGCAGTTGGAGAAGATGGTGGTAATTCAGCATTATTGGATTCTAATGAGGATGTTCTGGTTGCTAATGAGAGCAGTTGTGCAGTACCTAGTAGTAATGTAAGTGACTCTAGTGAAAAGGGGGCTGTTGGAGAGCATGTTGGTATTTCGACATTAGTGCATGCTAATGAGGATGCTCTGGTAGCTGATGAGAGCTGTTCTGCAGTACCTAGTAATGTCATTGACTCTAGTGAAAAGGGGGCAATTGGAGAACATGGTGGTATTTCGACATTATTACATGGTAGTGAGGATGTTCTGGTTGTTAATGAGAGCAGCTCTGCAGTACCTAGTAATGTAAATGAGTCTAGTGATAAGGGGATGGTCGAGGAAGGTTTGTTGGATAGTGGAACCAGTAAGATTGATAGTGTAGCTTCAGATAATGGTGTGAAAGAGGTCCAGTGGAGCTCGTTTAACTCTGACACAAATGTTAACAGTGGTGGTGGATTTAGGACATACTCAGAATATTTTAATGATTTGGGGGATAATTCTGAAGACCCTTTTGCTGAAGTGGGGAATAAGGATGATTTAGCCACAGAATTTAATGCTACAGCTGGTGAATTGGAGAATTCAGTTTCTGATTTGGCTTCGTCTACTTATCTGGAAAACAATGATGTTCAATACTATGGTGTAGGATCAGAACAAAAGGTTGATGGGCAAGATTTGAGCAATAGTCAGTACTGGGAAAATCCTTACCCAGGATGGAGGTATGACCCAAATACTGGGCAATGGTATCAAGTGGAAGGATATGATGCGAATGCAACCACGAATTCACAGGAGAGTTGGGCTGTGACACAATCAGTTGGTGATGATCTTATTTCAAATCAAAAAGTGGATGGCCATTCTTTGCAGCAAACAGCTCAGTCGGTTATGGGAAATTTAGCTGAGGATTTTGGGAATTCCAATGATTCTAACTGGAATCAAATTTCACAAGGAAATCCAGAGTACCCTGCACATATGGTGTTTGATCCCCAGTACCCTGGGTGGTACTATGATACAATTGCCCAAGAATGGAAGATGTTGGAGTCTTACACTCCTGCTGCAGATCACTCAGCAACCATAGATTACAATCAGCAATATCAAAATAAGAATGTTGAAAGCTATGAGTCTCAAGCATTAGGTAGTCAAGACCATGTTATAAATCAAGGTGAATCTGCTAGCAACTACCATCAGCAAAGTTCAACTAGTTTCCAAGCTTACTCGGTTTCCAATAGAGGAACAGAAGTTTCTTCTGAAACCAAGCAATTAGGAAACCTTTTTGGTTCTTTGGGTCTTGTAGATAATCCTGCACAGCCACAGAATGGTTTCGAGCCTTCTAGATCAGTCGCTCAATATGACCAGCCAAGTCAAAGTTTTCTTAACAATGGTGAGGTTTCTCAGTTTCAAAGCCCTATTTCAGCTCATAGTTTTCCCCAGTTTAATAATAAGACAATAGTTCAGCCAGACCAGCAGGTGCACTTCATGCCTGCTTCCGTTGATTCCCAGAAACCAGGAAATTGTTCTCAACAGCCATTTCAATTTGGCACTTCATTTTCTCCTTCCCCTTATGAGGGAAGGTCTTCTGCTGGACGCCCTCCACATGCATTAGTTACTTTTGGATTTGGTGGAAAACTTATTGTCATGAGAAACAACGATTTTTCTCCCACAAGCTCAGTATATGGAAGCCAGGTAAGTCATGTTTTTTCTTGCTTCATTTTGGGTAGTTCTAGTTTCCTCTTGGTTACAGTAACTGTGCGCTGTGTTTCCGCTACTTTAGACATAAAGTTGGTTCTTTTTCTCTTATGAAGGGCTCTGTAGGAGGTGTGGTCAATGTACTCAATCTGATTGAAGTTGTCATGCACAACAGTGATGCTCCAAGTTTTGGGTTTGGTGCCCATGATTACTTTCATAAATTGTGCTATGAATCTTTCCCTGGCCCTTTGGTTGGTGGGAATATTGGAAATAAAGAGTTGTATAAGTGGATTGATGAAAGGATTGCGAATTATGAATCTTCAAGCATGGGCTATAGTGGAGAAGTTTTGAGGTTGCTTTTCTCTTTACTGAAAATTTCTTGTCAGCACTATGGAAAACTTCGGTCTCCTTTTGGCTCTGACCAAACTTTGAAGGTGAATTACTTTATTCCTAAGTGTTTGAACCCTTTTTCATGTTTCTATAATGATTGTATTTACTGCAGTTTTGTTTATGACAGGTTGAGTGGATATCATTATTGATTCACTTAGTTTTTCCTTAATCACTTTCTCTGTTCCTTAAGCATTTGCACAAATACCTCTTCTTCTTCTTCTTCTTTATTTATTACTATTTTTTAAATTTACTGATATATGTAGTTATATGACTGAGGATTTTTCCTACTAATATTGTTTGTGGTGCTTCACTTATGAGGTTTTGATTTCTTCTTTGGACAGAAACATAAGCTTAAACAAACATTCAATATCCTTCACTTTTTGCAGCAAGACCTCAATTTCAGCAACTATCTGATGGACATAATATTAAGCTCTGACCCTCTATAGTTCTTTTGTATCCTTTTTTTAACATCAGGAAAGTGATTACCCAGAGTTAGCCATTGCTAAGCTTCTAGGATCTGTGAAAGGGAAGGGAGTGGAATCAATCGCGTATGGTACTCTCAAGCAGTGCTTGCAGAACTTGCCCTCAGAAGCACAGATGCAGGTGTGGATAGCTAGCCCTCTCCACTTCTTCTAATAATTTTATTTTCATGCTTTCTTTTAAATAATTAAAAAAAACCTTCATTGATATTTTCCTTGATGGGCATCTGTTGTTGGTTCAGGCTACTGCTCTTGAGGTTCAGAAGCTTCTTGTGTCTGGTAGAAAGAAAGAAGCACTAGAATTTGCTCAAGAAGGTCAACTGTGGGGACCGGCTCTCGTTATTGCATCTCAGCTTGGTGATCAGGTTCTTGTGATCACATTTCACTTTTAGATTATTCTGTTAATGTGTGTGTTCAGAGTTGGACTGTTGTTGATCTATTTTTTCATTTGTAATGATTTGACCTGCAATGATTTGATATTTGGTTTTTGTAGCTGATATAGAAATTATGAATGCGTGCAGTTTTATGGTGATACTTTGAAGTTGATGGCACTCAAGCAAATAATACCTGGATCACCACTGAGGACATTGTGTCTACTGATGGCAGGCCAACCTGCAGAGGTGTTCTCCAGTGTTTCCTCTGGTGGTAATGTCCCTGGTTATATAACTACCCCCAACCAGCCTGGACAGGTGTATACAGTCTCCTTTTTTAATTTATGTTCATTGCTTTCTTGGAGTTTTTGAACCACTTTTCTCAGCTTGTTCAAATCTATATTTTGTACTACAGATTGGAGCTAATATGTTGGATGCATGGGAAGATAACTTAGCTGTAATAACAGCTAACAGAACAAAAGATGATGAGCTTGTTATTATTCATCTTGGAGACTGCTTGTGGAAGGAAAGGGGTGAGGTAGGTTACGTTATATATAGTTCTTCCTGTGTGAAGGCACGCTATATCTTCACTGCCCACCCCAACTTGTTTCTGTCCTTTATTTTGCCCTTTCTCTGTGTTCACCAGAATAATGTTTTCTTTTCCTCAAAACCAATTGCACAGGTTGCTGCTGCACACATATGCTATTTAGTTGCAGAAGCCAACTTTGAGCCATATTCAGATGGTGCAAGACTTTGTCTTGTTGGCGCTGATCATTGGAACTGTCCACGAACGTATGTTAGTCCTGAGGCTATTCAGGTAGCTAAGCATTATCTTTTCATCTAAGATTTATAGACTCCATACAAATAATGACGCAGCTGTTAACCTTTATGTTAAGAATTAATGACTGCTAAACTTGATTTTGGTCTCTCTCTTGCAACTCTGGCATGGAAACCTTATTTTACTTCAGAACCAGTTCCATTATCTTGGGTTCTTGTGAAGTAGTTTATAAAATTGAGTTTTGACCAACTATTGGCGTCACATACATTGTTTGAGATACACTTTACCTCCCTTCTGGATTGGCACCACTTAAAAACCCTTTTAATATCTGCGCAGAGGACAGAACTATATGAATACTCGAAGGTGCAAGGAAATCCTCAATTTCTCCTCCTACCTTTTCAGCCATATAAGCTTGTATATGCTTACATGCTGGCTGAAGTTGGAAAAGTGGCTGAGTCTTTGAAGTAAGTGTCACTATGGATTTTATTTGGATGATAATAGTAAGTATTTAGATTGAGCCTCTCTTCTTTTACATGATATGTTGATTTAGATACTGTCAAGCCATTTTGAAGTCTTCGAAAACTGGCCGAGCAGCTGAAGTGGAGACTTGGAAACAATTAGTGTCATCTCTTGAGGAACGTCTAAGAATCCACCAGCAGGTATCTCTTGGTCATTAGATCACATAAAACTTCTTCCTTCATGGAATTAATAGACGATTTAATGTACAGGGTGGTTACAATACGAATTTGGCTTCAGCCAAACTGGTTGGAAAATTGCTCACATTCTTTGATAATACTGCTCAACGTGTTGTTGGAGGCCCACCTCCACCTCCGCCTTCTACGTCATATAGCAGTGTCCATTCAAATGGGTTTGCTCACCAACCAGGGGGCCCAAAGACATCTAGTAGTCAACAAACAATGGCCTTGCAGACGCTAATGTCTCCTGTATCAATAGAATCAACAATAGCCACGCCATCGCTGATACCTTCTTCATCAGTGGAATCAACAATGGCCATGGCATCACTGATGCCTTCTGCATCAGTGGAATCAACCATGGCCATGTCATCACTAATGCCTTCTGCATCAGTGAAATCAACTATGATGATGCCATCACTAATGCCTTCTGCATCAATGGAACCCATTAGTGAATGGACTGGTCAGACTGACCTTTCGGCAATGCCTAGTAGAAGCATCTCTGAGCCAGTCTTTGGTCAAAGTGACGGAAAGGTAACTGCTTAAATAGCTTTATATTGAGCTTCTTTACACGTACGCACGCATAGACGCATGTTCTCCTCTTTCTGTTTGAACGTTAAGAAAGTATCTCTCTGCCGCATCTGCACTTTTATTCCCTCGTTGCTACAAATGGTGCAACAAAAGAGTATGATCTTACAGGTAGTTTTTTGTATTTGAGTAGGTTAATTCATCCAATGAAGTTAAGTCATCAGGGACACAAGAAAAACCGGTAGAGTCAAGTGGATCTTCCCGTTTGGGTCGTTTTGGCTCACAGATTTTCCAAAAGACCTTTGGTTTGGTCCTAAAATCTCGGTCACACCGTCAGGTACTTAAGAGTGAACCTAAATTTCTCAAGATGATTCTTTATACAATGATATGTTTTTTCAAGTCAAATTGAGCTTCTACTGCATGCCACATTGAATGCAGGTTAAATTGGGTGAGACGAACAAATTCTATTATGATGAAAAGCTCAAGAGATGGGTTGAGGAAGGAGCTGAACCTCCAGCCGAGGAAGCAGCCTTGCCACCGCCACCCCCTAGTGCATCTTTCCAGAATGGCATGAATGATCTCAGTATAAAAGATACACCGAAATCTGATAGCCTCCACACAAGTAGTGATAATAAAAGCCCCATATCTTCCGAAGGAAGCTCAGGAATACCACCAATGCCCCCCAGTTCAAATCAGTTTTCAGCTCGTGCACGTATAGGTGTTCGCTCAAGGTATTGGCATTGATTTACTTATTAGGTTGTTATGAGCTCTATGCTTCTCTCTCCATGTGGGTTGTGGAATTTGGGGCATTACTAATTTTCAGTACTTATTCTCTAACTTATATGGATCTGTTTTTTCTTCTTAGCTTGTGGCTCCTGAGTGTTGTTTTTCTTGTACTAATTTTATTACATTTTGTCAATGTTTCAACTAAAATTTTCTCTAAGCAAAAATTCAAAACCATTTCAGGTATGTTGACACATTCAACAAGGGTGGGGGGAGCCCGGTAAACTTGTTCCAAACCCCTTCTGTTCCATCTGCGAAACCTGTGGCCGGTTCTAGTCCTAAGTTTTTCATCCCTTCTCCTGTTACACCTAATGAAGATGTAGTTAAAAACACTGGGGAAAGCATGGATGAAGCAGCTCTGACCAATGAAAATCCAGCAACATCTTTTAAGCCTGGGTTTTCTCCAGTACCATCATCATCAACTTCAACATCAGCATCATCAGTGCCACTATCAGCATCATCAGTGGCTATGCAACGGTTTCCTAGCATGGATAATATTGTCCACAAAAGGGTAGCAGCAGCGGCAGACAACGACTCACGACGCACAGCCTCCTGGAGTGGAAGCCTGAGTGATGCTTCCAATCTTTCTACATCAAGGGGATTAAAACCTCCCGGAGAAGCTTTCCGTACATCACCTTCGTTTTATGCCGATCCCAACTCTAGAGAAGACCTTCATGAGATCAAGCTTTGAGGTATGAAGGAAAGCTGTAATTCCTCAGTATAATGATCCTTATGTGTATATCTCATCACCCCATTTTGCTGAGGGGAATGCTGATGGGGGAATTAAGAATGGCAGCGAGCGGGAGTTTCTGTTTTTGATGAAACCCCTTTGATACCCTGTTATTTATGTACCTTTTAGGCCAAGAAATGGTCTGAATGCCCTTGGTATCTCGACCTTTCCCCTCATCTGAGAAAGCCATTCGTCCGTAAATGACATGTAAACTGCCTTCTTGTACAGGAAAAAAGGAAATTCATTGCCATGCGATGGACCAAATAAGTGCCCCAAAGAGGCCCTTTCCGCTTATAAATTTGAATAAGTGGCTTGCTGAAATTGCAATTATTATAGAATAAAAATGCTATTTAATTTAATATTTATTTGGTTCCATTCCTAAAGAATATTCTTCTTATTTTCTTATTTTCTTATTTTTTTTTACACCCTTTTCTTTCTTGACCTCTAAGCATTTGTCTTAAGGAGTGAGTTGCTAAAAAAAAAAGTGGCAAGAGAAATGCATAAATATATGATCTTTGTAGGGAGTTAACGTCATTTAAGAAGGCCGAGGATAGGGATGCAATTCCACAAAAATTGCTCTAACGAAAAAGGAATAAACAATCTTCAACCGTCAGATATAAAAGAAATCTGGAAATACAATCTTCAAAAAGTTCAACTCTCCGTCCGGCCTTCGCTAAAATTAAAGAGGAGACTTTTCCTCGATATTTTTTGCGTATTGATTTATATTTATGGATTTATGTTAATATTTGGGTTGTTTTGGATTGGTTGGAAGAGAAACAATGGAATACACGGCGGAGCAACAACAGTACCAACAGCAATACCAATATCAGCAACAACCGTCGGAAGCGGCGGCGGCATATGATCCTTCTCAGTATCATCAATCAACCGCCTACTACGCCTACCCTAATCAATATCAATATGATTATAATCATCATCAACAACAACAACAACAACAGTATCAGCAATTTCAGTATTATCCTCCACAAGATTCTTATTCCCAACAATACTCTCATTATTATCAAGATGCCGCCGCTGCCATTCACCCTCCCGGCGTCCCCTTGGACCCATCTGCACACCAAAGTCAGCCTGCTTTTTCTTATCAGCCGCAGCCTGCAGCGGAGCCTCAGCAACAGGTAGTTCCTGATCCCACCGCTGCACCCGCGAATTTTGTGGGGAATGCCAATTTCGTCCAGAGGGATAATCCGCCTCCTCAGGTTAGCGCCCCTTTGTTGTTTTTGGGTATTAGTTGTTTTTTAATTCTATATTCCTCTAAAATTTTTAACATTGATGGTCTTGGAAGAATAAGATTTCTCATTGGTGATTTAGAATGGCTGGTGATGTTATTTAAAGTTGTATTTTAATTGGTTTAGCAAAGATATGGTAAACATTCCTTCTGAAAATTGTTTGCATATGAATTATTAATGTTTGTTTGTGGTTGATGCATTGTGTTTGACATGGTGTTGAGTTTTGGACTGTAAATCAGAATTAGTTGTCCACTCTTGGCTCAGTTTAGCACATGCCTGGCTTCTACGTTAAAATGAGCCTGGGTTAAGCAACTAATATATGATCTTTGCTTGAATCTTTGCTGTATTCAGTTCTTGTTTCTCTTTCTGTAGAGTACCAATGCTACATTTGACTGGGCATAGATTGTTTCTGGTGTTCAAGGGCCTTGGTATTTTATAGCAAATTAATAGAATTGTACAGCAAAGATCTCTTAATAGAAGAGCCAGGCTGAGACCAGTTGAGTTTAGCTCAAAAAAAGTTTTGTTGGACTGGCTCAAGGCAGAATCATTACTTTTCATTGCATTTCTGAGGAGCTCAAGGATCTCACTTCTTGGCTTGGATTGGCTTGCCTCGTATATATTTTATATACTGATTGAAGATGTTGTCTATTTTGTTAATTGCAGTCTTTATGCTAGGTTGAAGGTTATGTAATTCCTTGGCTTCCATTTTTTGATATCATTTATGATGGAGTAAATGCCTTGTTATGCTCCATCAGGCTTATATGGGAATGTGCATTGGTCAACAGAGCTTATAGGTACTGCATTCTTGGCACTCCCCTTACTTACACGATAACAGAAGACAAAACGGTTTGAATTTGTCACCAATCCCTATAGCAACCAGCTAAAGACAGTGACAACGTAAAGTTTGCAATAAACTTGTGGCAGGTTTAAGCTTTGGGTGCCAGTTATGGCTGAATAGTAATAGATCTTTACTGGTTGCTTTAGGGTTCGTGTGGCATGAGAGAACCCTTTGCTGATGTGCTCTGTTGAATCACGTGATATCTTTCTTTCCCAATCTTTTCTACGCGCTAAAATCTTCAATATTTTCTTAACCAGATTTTTTGGGTTTGATTGCTATCATTTGGTTTAGTTTATAGCTCATAATTACAATGACTGAAATGTCTCTGTGCTTCTTCTGCTGTTTAACTGTGTAGCGATTTTCAACTGAGGCATTTGGCACTCACACAGCTAAGGATGCTCAATATTAGTTGCATGAGAAGCGGATATAAATAACATCATATATGTTCTGTGTAGAAATTTCAAGCTTTTGTTGTTCAACTATGATCTAGAGAGAATAGGACTTTTATTGTTTAATTTTAACTGTACAGAGTGCCAAATAACCAGTGGAAGTTTCAAAACTATGCTATATATGACTTTGAACAGCTTACTCTTTGTTGACCTTGAAATGTTTACTTTTGGGTACATGATGCCAGTTTTGTTTATTTGAAGGATGTAGGTTTTTTTATACATGTATTATAAATGATTTGTCAGATTCTTATAAGGTCACTTTATCTACATGTTGCCACCACGGAAGAATTCTTATGCTTTATTTTGTTACTAAAGCTATGTGATCTGCTTTTACTTATATTTTTTTTTGTTGAGATTGCATTTAGCCTTTAGTATTCTGATTTTAATTTGATCTTTGCTTTTATATGATATTGCTTCATGTTGCACCTCATCTTTGAATTGATTCTACAGATGCAACCTGCAAATAGGGGTGGAAGAAGGGGTGGTAAGCCTTTTAGAGGGGGTACCCGAGGCCATGTTGGTAAAAATGGCCCCAGACCAGGTGGCTCTGCACCTCATAATAAGGGTCCTGGCCATAGCGGGAGCAAACAATTCTCTTCAAATGGTGTGATGTTGGCAACTTCAAATTCTATGTTAGATCCAGGTGGTAAAGCTGCTGTAGTGCCACCTTCAGCATCAGTTCCTGGTCAAGCAACATTATCAGCTCAAGTGCCTGCTGCTCCACTCCAGCCACCTCCACGTATGGGTTGGTGTGAACTTTGCAGGGTTGATTGTAACAGACCAGAAATCCTGGAGCAGCATAAGAAAGGAAAGCGACATCAGAAAAACTTGCAGGCACTTGAGCAGCAGCAAAAGCTGAACAAAGTCAAAACTGAACAGCAAAGTTTGCAAGTGCCTAGTTCAGGATCCGAAGTTCTTCAATTGAAAAAACTCGAGGGATCTGAGGAAAAACAACAAGAAATTTTACCACCCTTGGGTGTTACTAATGAAAGTAAGAATGAAACCGAGCATCAGAAAGACTTGGTAAATACCTCTGAAGCATCAACTTCCCATTCTGTGGAAGGTAAAAGGAAATTAAAGGATCCCTCTGAAGCTCACGGGCGTGGTTTGAAGCGTAAGATGAGAGGAGGACGAGGAGGCAAATATATGAAAAGCAATGAAGGACCTAGAAGACCAGTGGAGCCTCCCAAACCCAAGGGCGGTATTCCTTTTATGTGTGAGTTGTGCAATGTCAAGTGTGAATCGCAGGTGGTTTTTAACAGCCATTTGGCTGGTAAAAAGCATATTGCAAATATGAAGAGGTTTCATGGGCACCATGCTGTATATGGAGAAGCAGGGCTTCAAGCACTTTATCCACCTAATGCTAATGCTCCATTAGCTTCCTTCATCCCTCAAATTCAACAAGGTGTGACTGACCCACAAGTTGTTTTAGCTCAGCTGTTGACTTATGTCCTTACTCAAGCCCAAGTCTCGGGATTAGCAGCCCCACAGGTCCCTCTTTTAGCAGCAACATCGACACCATCATATTTACCAGTATCAAGTTCTGAAAATCATTATACGTTTACTCAAGGCTCATTGGCCACATCGGAAGTGAGGATGGGAGAGGCCGAGAAGTCAAAAGCTGAAAATCTCCAGCAACCTAGTTTGTCAAAGGCTGAAGCTTCACCACTTGCTGGAAATGGTAAAGCAAAGAATGAAGTGACTGAGCAACAATTTTCCATTGCTGAGATTAAAGTTCCAGGACCTGCAGGTACTCAGGCAGAGAATGGAGCTTTAGATTCGGAAAATCAGGTAGCTAGTCCTCCAAAGGATAACACGATTTCAGCAACATCGGAATGCCTTGCCACTGCTTGCAAGACATTGCTGCCATCAACTTCTGAAACAGATACCAGATCAAACAACAATTTGAAGGAACTGGATGACGATGATCCAGAGGAGGAAGAAGAGGAAGATCCAGAGGAGGAAGTGGAGGAAGATTGAGGAACAAAATGAATAGCCTACTGAGTTGAGCTAAATGCTATTTATCCCGTTTAATGTTGGCAATAATATGATGTTCATATCCGTGTTTGGAAGAAATATTATTGAACAGTTCTTCCCACTCATGCCTGGGGATTGTGGATTGATGAAATAAATTGGTCATACTGTTGCCAGTTATTGAAATTTCATCCTCACCAACTAGACGTATATTAACATGTTGCCAGATTCCATTAAAGGTGACAAAATTCCATCATTTTAAACATAAGTTGACTCTCACAAAAAAAAAAAAAAAAAGTTGGGTCAGGGGGGAAATTGGATCCAAACCAGAATAAATCAGCTTGGACAGGCCCATAGACTATAGCCCACGTTTTTTTTTATTCATACTCAAAACGACAAAACAAGTTGGGTCAGGGGAAAATTGGATCCTAACCAGACTAAATGGTCATGAACAAGCCCAACGACTATAGCCCACGTTTTTCTGTCCATACTAAACGGCGTCGTTCTTATCCCATTATTCTTCCTTCCTCTGGATTGCCGCCGGCGGTCGCGGTCGGCAGCTTCCTCTTATTTACTCAAAAATTGAGATAAAAAAAAGTAACCGTTGCGACGAAATAAGATCAAAAGGAATCAGCTTTGGGCTGTTTGCTGGCGAAGTGGAAGCGCTCTCTCTTAATCTTATCTGATGTATGAGCTGCAACTGCAATCACAGCCATTCTTTAATCTCCCTAAAACCTTGCAATTGCAATCGCAGCCATCTTCTCTTCCCTTTATCTCGACTTCTTCAACCCCTGTTTCCAACCCAAAATTCAGAGCCTTGTCGTCTATCCAAGAATTTCCCCCCAATGCCGTTCGCCGGAAGAGCGACCCCCAATGGAGAGGAGGGTTCAGTCTAGGAGTAGACTTGGGATTGTCCCGCACCGGCCTTGCCCTTAGCAAAGGTTTCTCCGTTCGTCCTCTCACGGTGATTTACTGCCACCAATAACAAGCCTCTTTAAATTTGTTTCATTTTGGATTTTAAATTTCTTACTGTCTTTCTAGGTTTTGAAACTGAGAGGGCAAAAGCTTGAGCTACAGTTGCTGGAGATGGCAGAAAACGAGGTTTTCCTTCTCTTTCTTTTTAATGAATCACTTAAGCTTTCCATGCAAATTATGCTATAATGGAAGAGGAATATTGTAGGAGGTTGATGAGTTCATAATTGGGCTTCCTAAATCTTGGGATGGAAAAGAGACTCCTCAATCCAACAAAGTTCGCAGTATCGCCGGAAGGCTAGCGGTTCGAGCTGCGGAGAGGTAATATCTTATATGCCTTCCAATTGTTTGTGAATTTGTCGGCTTAATGATTCTTTTCCACTCAAATTAAGGGGGTGGAGAGTGTATCTGCAAGATGAACATGGGACATCAACAGAGGCTTCAGATCGAATGATTAACTTGTACTTAACTTCTATTCTCTTGAGCGTTTCTTTTCCAAATTTGATGTTTCCCTGTGTTGGAAAATAGTTACTTAAATCTTGTAATTCTTTCACTTGTCTTTCAGGGGTATTGGTAAATCTGCTCGTCAGAAAAGCTCTGATGCTTATGCTGCTGTGGTGTGTAATGAGCTTTTATCACATTTTCATATTTCTATGATTGGAATGATACTGTATAGTCTGCATTTCTTCAATGGTGGTTACTGGGGTTCTTCATTTTTTTTTTTTTGTTTCTTGTGTGTAGAAGCCCATGGATTTGTATTAATGTGAGGCCAATTCTGTCTCCTCATCACTCTGCTATTTTGTTCTCTGCAGATATTACTAGAGAGATATTTTGCCATGTCCGGTAAGGACATTGAAATTGTTCTACCAAAGCAGATGGATTTGCAAGAAAAACTTAGAAGGGGTTCAACACTGGACATTGATTTTTACCCAGAAGAATTTGTGGGTTAACGCAAATGGAAATCCTTGATATGGCTTGTATGGAGCAAAGAGATTGGAAGTTCTATATATTACTCTTGCAACACTTCTTGATCTTTTGATGTAGAAGAAATGTGAATTTCAAGAACATAGGATAGGAACGCTCCAGAATTTCTCATGTTTGAAGAAATATGTAGTATTAAATAAAGATTTTATCTTTATCTTGAAATCCAACCATTGAATGATTTAATTTAACATGTCTGTATCTATGTCTTAAAATGTTGGGATTCGGCGGCGGCCGACAGACAAGGAACTTCTACAAGTTAAGTGTTTACTCAGTTAAAAGTTAATAAAGACACCGGGGCAAGCGCAACATATCCCAGGTTAGGAAACCGGGTCCCAAGAAAAAAACCCGTTTTCTAACGTTAACCGCAAATCTCTCTCAAGTCTCAAACGACTATTTTTTTTTACTTCTTCTTCGCCATTTTTCTCTCTCTTTTAAGTCTTACCTTCTTCCTTGTCAAGCTCTCGTCTTTCTGCTCCAAAAAGAAAATCTTCAACCAGAGACGGACAAAGAAAATACTATAGTATAACAAAAACCCAATATTTATTAAAAATGTCCAAATCAAACCCTAATTTCCCTCCCAAACAAATTTCCAAATCACTGACCAACTCGCTCGTGGCTCAGAACCAGGTGATCGACTCAATTACTTCCCACATCTCCCTCTACCATTCCCATTCCCTCTCCCAAAATCCCAACCCTAACAACAATCCAAGGTCTTCGATCCTCAAATGGTTCTCATCTCTCACCGTCCATCAACGCCAAGCTCACCTCACCATCGTCGATTTCAGCTTCACCCAACTCCTCATCCAAATGCTCGGCAAGCTCCGTACACGTGGCCACGGCTGCTTCATTATCCTCCCCGACCTTCCCTCAAAAGACCCTCCTTACCTCCCCGGCCTCTGTTACAAACAATCCCGTGGTCTCCTCTCTAGGGTTGCCGAGTCCAACCAGTCGGAACGGCGGGTTTTCGAGTCGGTTCGGTTGTTCGGATCCAGAGAAGGTGAGAAAATCGACGAGTGTTCTTGTTCGGTGAGTAGTCTCGATTCCATGACGGTTACTGGGGAGTTGGTTGAGAATGTTGACCGGTTTGTTGAGATCATGGACAAAGTATCAAACGGCGCGTTTCTGAGAGGGGAAGAAAGTGAATTGGGATCGGATTGGGTTGAATTAGAGTGGTTAAAATCAAAAGGATATTACAGTTTAGAGGCATTTGTGGTGAATAGATTGGAGGTGGCGTTGAGGTTGGCCTGGTTGAATTGTAATAATGGGAAGAGAAGAGGGGTGAAGTTGAAGGAGAAGGTGAATGCTGCAGGGGTAGCTGCAAATTTGTTTTGGAGGAAGAAAGGATGTGTGGATTGGTGGGTAAATTTGGGTGATGGAACAAGGAGGAAAGTATTGACTGCCATTATTGGAAAAGCTGCTAAATCCCTGGTATTGTTTATAATTTCTTATCGGAATTTCTGTTTGTTAGGTTTTTATAATTTCCTTGTATGCTAGGAAAGATTTGTATTTGTTGCCTCCAATGTGTTATGCTTGGATCTTTCCTTTGATTTGTAATTTTTGAGATTTATATTCCATTATCTATACTCTTGAAAATTTTGTGTATGGTGACGCTTACCTTTTTGTTAATTTGGGCTTGCAGACACTTGAGGTTCTCAAAGCAGCAGGTAGTGCCTCAGAAGATGAAAAGTGGCTTTTTAGTGCAGGAGCAATGGAACGACCAATGAGGTATAATTGTACTGAACCATTACGGGGTACCTTCCCCAAACGCCCAGAGGATGCAGAATTTGGCATAATTATTACACCGAATTCTCATTGTGGCAAACCTACTTCCCTAACCGATGTTTTCAGTAGTTTATTTGTGCTTCGGGATATTGTTAGTGTGGTTCTATCATGTCATAATAACGAGTGTTACATGGGAAAGTTATTTTTTAGTGCATTAAGTTCTGTAAGTACCATTACTGATAGTATATTAAGAAAACTGCGAGGATTTCTCATGGTTATTTCACTTGAAAGCACAAAACTTGAACTTCTCGGAGAAGGAAATTTTAACTCTTCATCCGATAAATCGAAGGAAAAGTTCAGTGCATGTAGCGGTAAGAAAAAGGGAAGGTCCCGAAATGCAAAAAAGCAAAATCCTATGCTAAAGGCAAAAGTGGATGGCCCTCCACCTGAAAAACCTCTCAAGGTAATTTGTTCTCTACGTTGAATCCCTTTACAGGCGTGTTTCTGCATTCATCTGTATTTGTTGAGAAATTTTATTTTAATTGTTTTGAATAATATGTCAGGATCTTGAATATGAATCAATTCATAATAAGAAAGCAGATTTGATGGAGTCCAGCAAGATGACTTCTGTATCTCAGGGGAAAGATGTAAACAAAAAATCCCCTTCACCTATGGAAATGGTCTCATAATTTTTCATCTGGGTAGTATTCTTTTATTATTTAAATTAATTTTAGGTACTATCATAACCGGAATTCTGTCATCAGGAACATACTCGATCTACGGTTGGTTCAAAAGGACGAGCTGCTGCAAGGAAGAATCGGAAGGAAAAAAATAAAAACAAACGCTCTTGCATCAGTGATACAGTCCAAGTTAAAACTTCCAAGAAGGCAGTCACAGAGGCTGCCTCTTCATCTTTTATTTTTCAAGATGAGGCAACAAATTCCAATGGGGGATTGGATAATTTAAACATACAGGGTATTCCAACTAATTCAATAGGTCATAGCGGCATTCTTGAATCAACTTCATGTCCTAGTAGACCAGATAATCAGCAGCTTTCCAGGGAGGATGTTGCCATGCAAGTCCAAGATCCTGAGGTCGGTTCATCTAAAGATTTCTGCCATAGAGATAATGGGCATCAGCCTTGTGTGAAAGATAATATAATTGAGAATGAAATTATTCATACCAGACACAATGGTTCAAATTGTAGAGTAGAATGTAATGTTTTGCCTCCTACTGCCCCTGTGCCAGAATCTGAAGGTGTTTTCACTGGCAAAGGCATCAGCATACAAAATTCTCTTAGTGCAAGTAAAATTCAGGAAACTTCAACTTCTCCTGATGCACCACTGAATACACTTGAGATTAAAGAGGAGGTTTCTGTAATTCAGGTGCAAGATAAAAAGCCTTTAAGTACTGCGCCTACAAGCTCTCCACAATGCCTTTCATATGAGTGGCCTAGTGTAGCACCCTTTTATTTTCCTTCTATAAATTCACATGTTCCAGCTGCCACTGATAGATTGCACCTAGATGTTGGTCACAATTGGCACAATCACATCCGCCAACCTTTTGTGCCTGCAATGCATCAGGCAAGAAATCCTACAATTGAAAGTGGGTGCAATCGAATCTTATCTCATCCGATGCCAATGAGTTTAGATTGGCCTCCTATGGTTCGAAGTGCTTGTGGACTGGCACCATCCATTGCATGCAATTATGACTTCTCAAGGCGGCAGACAGTTTTTCAGCAGAGTTTTGCTTCTCAGAAGTTTCAGTTTAATAGGAAGAACCTTGATGATGAGAGAAAGTATTCTGGGGATTTCTTTGACTCGCCAGACTTAGCAAATACACCAGAACTTGGTGATGAATGTGACAGCCACTGGATATCGGAGGAAGAATTAGAGGTGCATGCTGTTTCCGGTATAGATTACAATCAATTCTTTGGTGGGGGTGTGATGTATTGGAATCCTTCTGATCATCCTGGGACTGGTTTTTCTAGGCCTCCATCCCTTAGCTCTGATGATAGCTCATGGGCCTGGCATGAAGCAGACATGAGTAGGGCAGTTGATGACATGGTTGCTTTCTCTTCATCTTATAGTACAAACGGTTTGACTTCTCCAACTGCTGCTTCATTTTGTTCCCCTTTTGAACCTTTGGGTACTGGACACCAGGCAGTTAGTTATGTTGTCCCGGGAAATGAAGTATCTAGCAAAGTTCTGCATTCTGCATCGGCTACACCTGATGCAGCAACAGAGGAGGAAGCCTCTGGATCTTTGGCCAATATATCTAGTGATGTTGAAGGGAAAACAGGGGATTCACTTCCTTATCCCATATTGCGTCCTATTATCATTCCAAACATGTCAAGAGAGAGGTCAAGATCTGACTTAAAGCGTAGTCATGATCATAAGAGCCCATGTGTTCCTACTAGGCGTGAGCAACCTCGGATAAAACGGCCCCCATCACCAGTTGTGCTTTGTGTTCCACGAGCTCCACGTCCGCCACCACCGTCTCCTGTGAGTGACTCAAGGAAACAGAGGGGTTTTCCAATAGTTAGATCTGGTAGCTCTAGCCCAAGGCATTGGGGTATGAGAGGTCTGTACCATGATGGAACTAATTCAGATGAAGGTTGTGTCCGCATGGATGGTACTGAAGTTGTTTGGCCTTCTTGGAGAAGTAAGAATCTTTCAGCCCATCCAATGATCCATCCTCTCCCTGGTGCTTTGCTGCAAGACCATTTGATTGCAATGTCTCAGCTTGCTCGTGATCAGGAACCCGTAAGTATAGCACCAGAATTTTGTCTTTCAGAAGTTGTGGTTTATGTGTTACAGTTATGGATTTATGTGATAATCCTGCAGCCAGATGTATCGTTTCCTCTACAACCACCTGAGTTGCAGAGCTGCCCGGCACGAAAGGCATCTCTCTCTTCGATGCACAGCCTCCTTAATGATGAAATCGACTCTTTCTGCAAACAGGTAGCATTTTGTTGATCCCTTGATAATAAAGAAGAGGAAAGTGCAAAGGATGGACCATGTTTTTCCTCCTGTTTATTGTTTTTGTTTCTATGATCTCTGGTGCAAGAATTTTCCAGTAGTTTATTCTTTTACTTACTGCACTTGGCAATATTATTGACTGTTTGTATGCTGTGTTCATGTGCAAGGTTGCGGCAGAGAATATGGCTCGTAAACCATACATTAATTGGGCTGTCAAGCGGGTTACTAGGTCTCTCCAAGTCCTATGGCCTAGGTCGAGGACAAATGTCTTTGGTTCAAATGCAACCGGATTATCTCTACCAACAAGTGATGTAGACCTTGTGGTTTGTCTTCCTCCAGTAAGGAATCTGGTGAGTGCTTAATCTATTTTTCTGTTGGTCCTGTGCTTAGACTTTTATGGCAAGAAACTCATTTGCAAGCATTTTTTTAGGAACCTATAAAAGAAGCTGGGATTTTGGAAGGACGTAATGGTATTAAAGAAACTTGTCTTCAGGTATTTGTATCATTATATCTTGGTTGTGCTGTAGGTGGACCTTTTTTTTTTTTCCAACATAAGCAGACTGCTTTTGTGTGTTATATAGACATCGACAGGTAAATGTGTAGTGTTCTTCTGAAGATGTTGAGTATAAGTTATTCTGTTTCTGCTCCTCTTTTTCAAGAAAAGGCATTGAAATATTATATATATCTTGATTGGCATTGTTACTTTTATTTTCCAGCATGCTGCCAGGTATCTTTCCAATCAAGAGTGGGTAAAGAGTGATTCTCTTAAGACCGTGGAAAATACAGCTG
The DNA here is from genome assembly GCA_001974805.1 of Corchorus capsularis. Taxonomy (NCBI): domain Eukaryota; kingdom Viridiplantae; phylum Streptophyta; class Magnoliopsida; order Malvales; family Malvaceae; genus Corchorus; species Corchorus capsularis. The sequence goes on along the minus strand of AWWV01010552.1, from coordinate 24,412 downwards.
TAAGGCCTTGTCTTCTTGGATCCTGTCTTCATTTTATGATCTATCTTTACATTTCTTTCCATCTCTCTTATAATATTATCTCTCTGTCATTCAGATTCCTATTATTATGCTAGTGGTAGAAGTTCCTGATGACCTGATAAGTACTGGGGCCTCTAATGTGCAATCACCCACAGATGATCACTTAGAGAAAAATGTTGAACATGGCAACCCTGCTCATTCTGATACTGTTGTTTTAGAAGACTCTACTTCACCTAAGGGCTCACAAGTAAATTATGGTAATACCAAGGATGTGAAATCAGTTCGTCTAGATATCAGTTTCAAGTCTCCATCACATACTGGCCTCCAAACTACAGAACTGGTAATCTTCTACATGAATTGAACTCCTGATCTTTAGGAATTGTCCAGCATTGGAGCAAATGACATGTGATTCTATTGTAGCCTCTTTCCTAGAAACTGAGTAGAATATTTTTTTAACTATTGCCTGATGAAGGATATTACTGGGAAGGGGTTTTACTTTTTTCCATGTTGGATATTCAAGTAAGATTGTGAGTAACCATTGATGACATTACCTACTTTTGTAGTGGTTTCTTTACTGATCTTTTATGACTTCAAGGTTATAAAAGTCTAAGAGTGTGCTTTTGCGGTTGACAAATACGTTCATCTTTATGGACATAGTGGATACATGAGGTTTTAGGGTGTTCATTACCTTTTTCATCTTCTAAATTTATTTTTCGGGGCATTTCCTATTTCAGAGTCTCATGAAACAGTTCCATGCTTCGACATCTAAGATTTAGGTGTTTTGGGCAGTTTCTCCTTTAAAGATATTTATATTTTTTAAATTGTTCTCTGCAGGTGAGGGAGTTGACTGACCAATTTCCAGCTGCTACACCTCTTGCTTTGGTACTAAAACAGTTCTTAGCAGATCGTAGCCTGGATCAGTCCTACTCTGGTGGCTTGAGTTCATATTGTCTGGTCAGTTACATTGGGGCATAGAAATGAACTAAGACATTATTTCTAACTAATTGATAGTAGCGTCATTGCAACTTGTCATGACAGTTTAATTGTCATAATATATTATTGCAATCATCTTAACTCTTTTCTATTTCATATTCCTTGTAGGTGTTACTAATTACGCGTTTTCTACAGCATGAGCATCATCTTGGACGACCTATCAACCAAGTAAGTACTTTAAGTTGCTTCTATGTTTTTCTTTTCTCACTTGAACTTCATTTAAGTATTCATAACTTTTAATAATCTTGACAGTTTTCTTATTACTGGATGGGACTGTTTTAAATTTCTATTTGTGAAGTAGATGGTTCTCCATAGTGAGGGTGAAACTTGTTCTTTGATTCAACGTTTATATATTGTAAGATAATCTTCTGATTCAACCTGAAGTGCTGTGTTAAAGTGATCTAATTTGATGCCCATGCTAGACCTTGCTTGTAAACTTGTCGTCAATTTGGGGGACAAACTTTGGTGGAATGAATAGAAAGACTCTCTACTGGCAAGTTTACATGATTGAGTAGAGTTGAAGTATGGTTTTTGATTTTATAGAAAGAATAGTGACTATTGATATGGTTATCGTCATGAAATCTTTTATGCTTTCTTTTAACTCACCTTGAGTTATCTGTTTCTCTTTTCTGCTCGTGGCAGTAAACATGTGCTTTTGCCTAAATAGTCACTGAATAGTGAATATTGATATGGTTACACGTCATGAAGTCTTTTATGCTTTCTTTTAACTCGCCTTGAGTTATCTGGTTCTCTTTTCTGCTCGTGGCAGTAAACATGTGCTTTTGCCTAACTTGAACTTGGTGTCTCTTGCAGAACTTTGGAAGCCTTCTGATGGATTTTCTTTACTTCTTTGGGTAAGTCAATGACTCCGAATGCTTTTTTCGTTTCAGCGATAGTTGAAGATAGTTGCCTAGATAGTTTATTACTATATAAAATGTTTATGAACATTATGATTTATTATTCAATGACTGATGGTACAGGAATGTGTTTGATCCCCGACAAATGCGTATTTCTGTACAGGGAAGTGGAGTTTATGTAAACAGAGAAAGAGGGTATAGGTAATAGCAATATTTTCCTCTGCTGTTAAATGCTTCGAATATGGCTAGTTGTATGCTTTATCCTTCTTTGTAATGCTGATGATTTGATGCTCCTATTGTAGCATTGATCCTATACACATTGATGACCCTCTTTTTCCGACTAATAATGTGGGGAGAAATTGCTTTCGGATACATCAGTGCATTAAGGTTGGACTAAGATTTCTTTTTGACTTATTAGTTTTTGTTAGGAACTGACCCCAGAATGATTATTGCTGTTAGGGATGTAAGAACTTTTAAATGAAGATGCTTTAAAAAAATGCATTTGTATTTTCATTGTCATTTCTCTGGCCTGACAAAAAACCATATTCTAATGCAGGCATTTTCAGAAGCCTATTCAATTCTGGAGAATGAGCTTACCTGCCTATCGAGTAATAGTGATTCAGGTTTAAACCCACAATGTAGATTTCTTCAAAAAATCATCCCAAGTATCAATTTGTCATAGGTCCTTTAGTTTGGGGAATCTTTTCTTTCCAAAAGGTACTCTTTTTCCCATGATGATATTGTTACTTTGTTTGAAATACATGATTTAGTTTTTCAGAAACATATTCTTATGCTAATTTTACTGATGTAAAGCCGAAATCTTCACACAGTGGGAGCATTGGAACTTGATTGTTTACTGAAAGTTCCTGGGAAATGGACTCTAAGGTCATCATATTTACTATTGCTCCAACTCAGGATTGAGCTACAAGGTAGAAAACTATATCCTGTGTTTCTGTGCGTCCCTGTCTAACCCAAATTAGTATTTAGCAACTGCTGCTTTATTCTTCCTTGGATGCATCTTGTCTATTGCATTTTCTCTTTTGGTGAACCACTAAAACATCATGTCACTTTAGGCATTTATATGACTATACGATAAGAATAACTCCTTCAAGTGCTGTGTTGTAGTATATTTCATGTTTTGGAGCAAAAATTGTAAATTAAGGGTTACATTGTATTCTTATTTTTCTTTTATGTTTCAGGATGCCAGAGTCGATATGAAGTGGCAAAGATTGGTTGTCAAGTTTGTAGTTCAGTTTTGGGCTTGAGCTAAATTCTGGTGCTTTTGGCTCTATATATAGAGCAAAGCTGAACTAAGGTTCAGCAAAGTGCACAATTAGCATTTCAAGTCCCATCAGATGCTGTTATTGATTAAGGTATTGAAATATGTTCTTCAATTCAGAGTTCTATTCAAGTGTTCCCGTCTTGCTCTCTGTTTGTCTTTTAAGCTACAGGTTACTGCTGTCATTAAAGGTGGATGCTTGAATTTATCGTAGAATATCGAGATGGCTGGAGTGCATTCATTCGTGTGCAACTTGGAAGAGCGTGTTCCATGGTAATTTGATGGTATAAATGTTGTTAAGAATTTCACTAGTGCCCTAATATTCAACTCATTCTCATTAATGACAAGAGTAATTGCTGATGCAGGAGGGCATGCTGAGAAAGAAAACTTGCAAAGAAAACGAGCTTGGAAGTGGTGTAATATTTGGAAGAGTTTGTCAGCCAAACATTACAAGGGAGATAAAGAAATGCATGAAAGAAAATTTGTTATTTCTGTTGATAAATTTTACACTGGTTGACAATGACATTAATTTTGTGGATGATCTGGAACATGTGTAATTGTTTTAACTGTTATTGTCACGCTTCAGCTACGAAGACTAATACTAATACCTGTGATACGAGTATCAAAAAATGTTGACAGTAATTTATTTTGATCATGGCGTATTCTATTCAACAATGTGCTCACGGTTGTTTTCTTGGGCATTTTCTGGTTTTTTTATGACTTGTATTTTGGAGGATCTAAACTAGTTACCGGGATCTCTCGTGTCCTCTCGATCCTTGTTCTGAGATCGTCGATCTGAATTTGGGTATATTTTTGTTCCTATTCCATGAAATTGACGTGGTTAAATATATAATATAAATAGTATAAATAGAAGAAATTAAGGTTATAAAAAACATAGATTTGAAATAAATAAATACAATAAAAACAAGTTTTTTTATATATATTTACAATAAAAACAAGTTTATTAATATTAAATTTGACTTTGAATACAAAAAAAAATTAATACATTATTATTTCTAAAAATGAGTATTTTGTACGCTTTTTTTTTTTTTTATCTCTTCTAGAATTTTTTTACTATATTAATCCTGTTAACAATGATTTAAACTCAATAAATTAATCTCATCTTAAACTAGTACTATTGCCACAACTCAAGGTTGATACGTTTAGATTCCAATCCAATTAATTGTTGAAGATGAATATATTCCGTGATTTTGCTATAAAGACTTGTTTTTAAACTGGCAGAAGCAGAGCAATCTGTTCCCCCATTGGACGATTCAGAAGCAAATTGAGGATTTCAAACATACGAAAATTGGCGTGGTAAAGCCATGCGTAGAGGTCTCGGTACCAACAGCAAACAGCCCTTGCAAAGCAAACAAGCCAGAGAGCGAAAGACAGATATCCGAGATGTGGCACGATAATCAGAACAAGTAGAATTGATGCGAGAGCTCCAGAGAACTGATTAATGCCATTCAAAACTTCACGGCAACATTCACTAGTGTGGGGTGGAAGGTTCAGTTTCGCAATCAATGCTACAACATAGATGTGGAGAGTAACAAAGAAGGCCAACATAATGCAATAGTGGGTGTCAAAGGGATTTTCGTCTTTTGTCTGGAGGAGCGTGCATGAAGTATTTATAAGAAACACTATTACGGCGTTGAATTTGATGGACCTGCGAAACCCAAAATCAATCTGAAGTGCTGTGAGGGTGAAACTTGTTCTTTTATTCAACATTTATATATTGTATGATAATCTTCTGATTCAACCTGAAGTGCTGTGTTAGAGTGATTTAATTTGATGCCCATGCTAGACCTTGCTTGTAAACTTGTCGTCAATTGGGGGACAAACTTTGGTGGAATGAATAGAAAGACTCTCTACTGGCAAGTTTACATGATTGGGTAGAGTTGAAGTATGGTTTTTGTTTTTATAAAAAGAATAGTGACTATTGATATGGTTATCGTCATGAAATCTTTTATGCTTTCTTTTAACTCACCTTGAGTTATCTGTTTCTCTTTTCTGCTCGTGGCAGTAAACATATGCTTTTGCCTAACTTGAACTTGGTGTCTCTTGCAGAACTTTGGAAGCCTTCTGATGGATTTTCTTTACTTCTTTGGGTAATTCAATGACTCCGAATGTTTTTTTCATTGCAGCGATAGTTGAAGATAGTTGCCTAGATAGTTTATTACTATATAAAATGTTCATGAACATTATGATTTATTATTTCAATGATTGATGGTACAGGAACGTGTTTGATCCCCGACAAATGCGTATTTCTGTACAGGGAAGTGGAGTTTATGTAAACAGAGAAAGAGGGTATAGGTAATAGCAATATTTTCTTCTGCTGTTAAATGCTTCTAATATGGCTAGATGTATGCTTTATCCTTCTTTGTAATGCTGATGATTTGATGCTCCTATTGTAGCATTGATCCTATACACATCGATGACCCTCTTTTTCCGACAAATAATGTGGGGAGAAATTGCTTTTGGATACATCAGTGTATCAAGGTTGGACTAGATTTCTTTTTGACTTATTAGTTTTTGTTAGGAACTGACCCCAGAATGATTATTGCTGTTAGGGATGTAAGAACTTTTAAATGAGATGCTTTAAAAAAATGCATTTGCATTTTCGTTAACACTTCTCTGGCCTGACAAAAAACCATATTCTAATGCAGGCATTTGCAGAAGCCTATTCCATTCTGGGGAATGAGCTTACCTGCCTATCGAGTAATAGTGATTCAGGTTTAAACCCACAGTGTAGATTTCTTCAAAAAATCATCCCAAGTATTGTATAGAACTTTCATGTAGAACTTTCCTGAATTTTTAACTACGTTTTTGGTTAAAGTTCTGCTCTTAGATTGATGGAGTTTATAATTTTGCAGTTGTTGTCATTGATTGAAATTGTCAAAATTTAAGGTTTCATTCCAAATGGGGTAACCGAACTTTTACAGGAATCAAGAAGTGCAATTTGAAGACTGCAATCTCTAGCACTTGAAGCATTCAAATGTGTTGCACCAAAATCATAATATGGTATGACATCAAAAAGTTAACTTATCAAGTGTTTCATTTGATCATTGTTGGGTTCGTATAAGACCTTTGTAAGCCATTATATGTTGGCATTGATTAATGAGATTGGGTGTATATGGGATGCCTTTTGTTTGATGTTATATAAGTCAAGTGGGTGTGTGTGTGTGTATATATATATATATTATTAATTCTTGCCTACCTTTGTAGCCTCTCAAACTCTGTGGGCTTCTCGAGTGGTTGTTTGCTCATTGCAGGGTTCTGGTTTTCAGTTTTCCTAGTTTTCCTTCACTTAATTAACATGTCTTCACTCCTCAGTCAGCCCTGTTAGTATATAAACATAGTGCGAATTAATTCGTTGACTCGAAAGGTTAACAATAAAGGTACGGAACCAAGGAAGCTAACTATCTATCCCGTTTCAATTAGGACGTGAATGGTCAATGGTCCACTCTTTATTTTTTGCTACTTGGTCCACTCTTTATTAATTAAAGAAGGAATGTGAACCGCAATTGGCTTTCTTCAAGAAATGAGTTACTAAAGTATTTTTATTTAAAAGAATTTGTTAAGGAAAAGGTTAAAAAGAAAAAAAAGAACTTGAGAAAGAAGGAAGGAATGAAGGATATATCATATATGGAGGCTATCGTTGACTCTCTCTGATAATTGTTAGAGCTCCTATCTACGGCTGCAACACAGATTCATATCATATAGCAATCTTGGACTTCCATCTGCAAAGTGCAAACAGGTAATTAAATATCAACAAATTAAATTGCTTCGTTTTAAGTAATTAAGGCAATTTATATTTCTATCAAAATAGCTTTGTATATCTGAATTCTGAATATCCTGATGAAAGCTGATACTGTTTCGTGCAAATTTTTCCTTCATTCTTTGATTGTGTGTGGAACTGGTTGGTATTATTTGATTCGATTTCTATATTTATGTCTATCTATTTTATTTTGGTGTACGTGCATGATATGCTTCATAAATTAGTGCAAATGGTCAGACAGAAATCAGATCCATTTTGGCAGTATGCCGTAGACTTGAGACCTGGATTTCATGGATTTCAGTGCAACTTTTGTAAGAACAGATTTTCAGGAGGTATCACAAGGCTTAAATCGCATTTGTCTGGAGTTCGAGGGCTTGGTATCAACATCTGCTCAAAAGTTGCTGAAGATGTTAGGCGTGAAGCACTTCAAGCAACCAACAAGGGGTTAGTCTCGGCATCTAATTTGAGTAATATGATTCAACTTCTCGGGACATTGTGAGCTCGAGTGATATGGTTACAGGGGAGATTATGGATACAACCTTGGTTACAGGAGAGAATATGGCTCCCTCTCGGGACATTGCGAGCTCGAGTGCCATGGTTACAGGGGAGAAAATGGATTCCTCCTCTGCTCCATACCAAAATACTGTGATCTCGAGTGATATGGTTGCAGAGTTGTTTATGGATTCAACCTTTGACAGTGTGATCAGCTCACCGGATCGCTTGGATTCAATCTTTGCTCAATTGGCAGATGTGAGCTTAAGTGATCATATGTTTACAGGGGAGAATATGGATTCAACGTCCTTTGCTCGCTCGAGAGATGAGAATGCCATGGATCAAAAGCTAGCCAAGTTTGTTGTTTCAAATGGTCTGTATTCTTATTGTCAAGACTTAACTGAAATTCCATTTTTCGCTGACTTGCTGAGTAGCATAGAAGAGTTTGGATCTGGTTATCGATTTCCAGATACTGCAACGTTCCAATCGACGCTAGTCCCGGGTATCGAGAAGGAAGTTGAGATATATACTGCAAATGCCAATAAGTTTTTACCCACAACTGGTTGTACTCTGATGATAAATCCATTCATTCTTGAAGAAACCGTCTCTGTGGATCTCTTTGCATATACCATAGGTGGATTGATGTACATAGATTCCATCGTATCTGGTTACCCGGTAAGGACTTTTGATACCATTATCAAGAGAATAATTTCTACAATTGAGTCTTTGGGACCTGAGCATGTTGTTCAATTCATCTGTACTTACAATCACATCCAATTCGGTAATAATTTTGGTAAAGATCATGATCGACGTTTTCATGTATCACTTGGGAGCGCAATTGTGAAGAAATACCCTTGGATATACTGGAGTCCCTGTGCAACTCGTGCACTTGAAGAACTTATAATTAATTTATTTGAGGAGATTACTTGGGTGGCGGAAACTGCTCACTTGGCGGGGTTAATTTACAGCTACCAGCATAAGAATGGAACTAACTCGCTCTTGAGAAGCAAAAATACGATCAGTAGTAAGGTCTATCATGCTAGTTCTGAATCTGCCACCTATATGGACGATTGTACAAGTGACATATTCTTGCTTAATTCACTCTTGGAAGAGGAAGAAACATTAAAGGCGTTGGGGGTAACCCTTGAAGGTGACGATCATGAGGCTGCGACAGTTGTTGGCAGGTTGCTTCGTCATGCAGATTTCTGGAGTCGAGTGAAAATAGTGACACGAGTTCTCAAGCCACTGATTCAAGCTCTCAATTTAGTTTATGCTTATGGATCTAACATTGGATACTTTTATGAAGCAATGAAGAAGGTCAACGATTCAATTACACAACTCTGCAATGATTCAAGTAACCAGAATAAATTAGTGCAGGAAATATCTGAGATCATGATTAAGGGTCAGCAAGAAAGCCAACTAAATCTTCCAATTTATGCTGCAGCGGCATTTTTGAATCCTTCCTTTGTGTGGAACAGTGAATTTGTGGAAGATTCAGACATGGAACAAGGATTAAAATTTCTCAAGCAATTGGTCATCAAAAAGGAAGAAGCTGAAGCTTTTGCAGAACAGTTGGACCTCTTCCGCCTTAAATCTCCAGATTTGTTCACGGATTCAGCACTAAAGCTATTGAACCTAATCCATCCTAGTAAGTTTATACATAATGTGCTGTGTCTTTATTTATACGAACTCGAATTAACATATATAGTACCTGGTACTTACTACTTATTGTGCATAAATATATGCAGGAAAATGGTGGGAAATGTATGGTGAGCGACTCCCTATACTGCAGAAGTATGCTGTAAGGGTTCTAAGCCAACCTTGTGCTGCTTCATTATGCGATTCTCTGCACCCTCAATCCCCAGCTAGTTATAAAATATTAAGAATGAAACTACTTGCCATGGAAAAATTTAACACGGTGAAGCCAGAGGAGTGTGAGATAATTGATCTCGAAAAAGTCAGCGGAGTTCTAGAATATGATGATCGACATCTTAGAAAACTTATGGACTTTTCTGAAGCCTTCCGTTCTTATAAATTGTTTATGCATGAGGATCTTGAGTGGTTACATTGCTGATTTATTGGAAAAGGCAAACATGACTGGAACAAAGGAATGTAGCACTCCACTGTCAACTTCAAATGCATTAACACTTAATGATGGTACTACAAGTGTTGATAACAATGAATTCCGGAAGCTGATTGGTTCCCTTCGGTATCTAACACTTACCAATGCCAGTCATTTGCTATGCAATGAACAAGTTCTCACAGTTCATGCATAAGCCCACAACACTGTATCTTCAAGCTCTCAAACGTGTCATGAGATATTCTTAAAGGAACTATGTTGCATGGATTTCACATTAGAAGGGAAACCAAGCCTACACTTTGTCGAAACGTTCGGGATTTCACATTGGGCTCTAAGGTCATCATATTTACTATTGCTCCAACTCAGGATTGAGCTACAAGGTAGAAAACTATATCTTGTGTTTCTGTGCGTCCCTGTCTAACCCAAATTAGTATTTAGAAAGTGCTGCTTTATTCTTCCTTGGGTGCATCTTGTCTATTGCATTTTCTCTTTTGGTGAACCACTAAAACATTGTGTCACTTTAGGCATTTATATGGACGATATGATAAGAATAACTCCTTTAAGTGCTGTGATGTAGTATAATCTGTCATTTCATGTTTTGGAGAAAATATTGTAAATGAAGGGTTATATTGTTTTCTTATTTTTCTTATATGTTTCAGGATGCCAAGTCGATATGAAGTGGCTAAGATGGTCTCTTAAGCTTGTAGTTCAGTTTTGGGCTTGAGCTAAATTCTGGTGCTTTTGGCATTAAGTAAAGTGCACAATTAGCATTTCAAGTCCCTATATCAGATTCTGTTATTGATTAAGGTATTGAAATATGTTCTTTAATTCAGAGTTCAATTCGAGTGTTCCCGTCTTCCTCTCTGTTTGTCTTTTAAGCTACAGGTTACTTCTGTCATTAAAGGTGGATGCTTGAATTTATCGTAGAGAATCGAGATGGGCTGGAGTGCATTCATTTGCGTGCAACTTGAAAGAGCGTGTTCCATGGTAATTTGATGGTTTAAATGTTGTTAAGAATTTCACTAGTGCCCTGATATTCAACTCATTCTCACTAATCACAAGAATGAATACAGATGCAGGACGGCATGCTTAGAAAGAAAACTTGCAAACAAAACGAGCCTGGAAGTGGTATAATATTTGGAAGTGTTTGTTAGCCAAAATTTACAAGGGAAATGAAGAAATGCACCGAAAAGATTATCAATGTTATTTCTGCTGATAATTTTACCCCGGTTGACATCAATTTTGTTGATGATATGAAACGTGTGAAATTGTTTAAACTGTTATTCTCAGGCTTCAGCTATGAAGACTAATGCCTGTGATACGAGTATCAAAATGAACGTGGCGATATTGAATTCCATATGTCTCTCCTGGCGTCTCTCTTGGGCATTTTATGGTTTGTTGGTTTAATATATATATATAGTAAAATTTTGGACGATCTAAAACTCAATAAACTAACATGTCCTTTCAACTTATGTTTAACAACAGTATGTGACAACTCAAAGTTGTTTAAGTATTTGTTTAGATTCCTATGCAATTGTCGAAGATGAATATACTCCGTTATTTTGTTTAAGGTAAGATAATAATAGGAATGAAATTAATCAACCGGTAGAAAGACTTGTTTTAAACTGGCAGAAGCAGAGCAATCGGTTCCTCCATGGGAGGACTGAGTAGCAAATTGAGGATTTCGAACATACGAAAATTGGCGTGGTAAACCCATGTGTAGAGCTCTCGGTACCAATAGCAAACAGCCCTTGCAAAGCAAACAAGCCAGAGGGCGAAAGTAAGACATCCGAGTGGTGGCACGATAATTAGAAGAAGTAGAATTGATGCGAGCGCTCCTGAGAAATGACAAGTGCCATTCAAAACAACACGGAAACAGGCACTAGTGTCGGGAGGAAGGTTCATTTTTGCAATCAATGCTACAACATAGGCATGGAGAGTGACAAAGAAGGCCAACATAATGCAATAGTGAGTGTCGAAGGGATTCTCGTCTTTTGTCTGGAGGAGCGTGCATGAAGTATTTATAAGAAATACAATTACGGCATGGAATACTCCCTCGTTTTTTCTGTTGAATCCAAAACAATAAAAACCTATAAGCTGCAGTTTATTGGTTGAACAAATATTGTAATAAAAGAAAGGAAAAAAATTAAGCTAACCTCTCAAAGTGAGGGCTTGGGCGTCTTGAGTGGTTGTTGCGCATTGCAGAGTTCTGGTTTTCTTTTCCCCTTCACTTAATCTCTATTGCTTTGCTATTCAATGTCTTGATTTACTTATATATATACGTAAAATAAATCCGTATTAATTCGTTGACTGAGGTATGCAATAGAGAAAAGACGGTCTAGAAGGCTTGGAAGCCTACAGCTAACCCGTTTCAATTCGGATGATCTGAATGTGCCACGCTAAATACAGACCACTTTAAAAAATGGCGTGAAAATTATTAAAGAATGATTGTCTTAGATCAGCTAAATATAGACTCTTTGCTTAATTAATTAAAGAAGGAAGTTTCATCTGAATTGTGGATTGTGACTGTGACTTCCCTCAAGAGATGAGTTACTAAAATATTTTATTTAAAAGTTTGTCAAGGAATAGGTAAAAGATATAAGAGCTAGAAAAAGAAGAAATGAAGGATATATAGAGGCCACCGTTGACTTTCTCTTATTGTTAGAACTCCTGCAGCTGCAACACAGATTCATATCATATAGCGATCTTTAATTCCATCTGAAAACAGGTAACTAATTAACTAATAACAGATTAAATTGCTTCATTTTAAGTTATGGCAATTTAAATTTCCAGCAAAAGATCATTCTTTGTATCTGAATATCCTGCTGATCAAAGCTAGTACTGTTTCCTGCAATTTTTCCTGCATTGTCTGATTGTGTTTGGAACTATGGCCATGCGAATTATGTATACTAAATTACTAATTGGTATTATTTGATTCGACTTTTGTATTTATGTTGATCTCTTTTTTTGGTGTACGTGCATATATAATATGCTTGATTAGGGCAAAAAATTGCAATGGTAAAACAGAAATCAGATCCATTTTGGAAGCATGCGGTAGACTTAAAAGGTAAATTTGAATGCAATTTTTGTAAGCACAAATTTCCAGGAGGTATTACAAGGGTTAAATCGCATTTGTCTGGAGTTCGAGGGCGCGACATCAAAATCTGCTCAAAAGTTTCTGATGATGTTAAGCTTGAAGCACTTGAAGCACTCAATATTAATGCTTCTGCTATAAGAAATTATGAGACTTTGGCATCGGTTTCTAATTTGAGTAAGTCAGGGGTGAATACGGATTCAAACTTTGCTCCAAACGGGGACATTATGAGCTCCAGGGATATGGATAACAATTCCGTGAATCGAACGCTAGCCAAGTTCATTATTTCAAATGGCCTGTCTCCTTGTGTTGAAATTCCATATTTGTCTGACTTGGTTAGTGGCATAGCGGGGCTTGGATCTGGTTATAAATTACCAGATTTTGCGACGATTGAAACAAAACTGGTCCCTGATATCAAGAAGGAAGTTGAGAATTACATTGCAAATGCCAAGAAGTTTTTACCCACAACAGGTTGTACATTGATGATATATCCATTGGTTCATAATTATATAAAGCTTGTCTGTGTGAAAATCTTTGCATATACCCCAGCTGGACTGATGTACCTATTTGCCATTGAAATACCTCAACAAGGAATAACTTTTGCTCATTTTATGGACTTGATATTTTCTGCAATTGAGTATTTGGGACCAGAGCATGTTGTTCAATTTATCTTCAGTGATGTTATGGGCCTTGTGGAAAGAAGAATCAGAAATGTTATTATTGAACATGGGAGAAACTTTTATGTATTAATTCAGGATACAGTTCAAAATAAGTACCCTTGGATATACTGGATTCCCTGTGCAACTAGTCAGCTTGAAGATATTATAATTCTTATATTTTTAGATGTTCCTTGGGTATTCAAGACTGCTGATATGGCAAGGCTGATTTATAGCTTCTTGCATAAGAATGAAACTAACTCCCTGATCTTAAGAAGCAAAAATATCAATAATAAGGTATATCATTTTGGTTTTGGTCCCTTTATGAGGAAGATTTCTAGTGACTTATTCTTGCTTAATTCACTCTTGGAAGAGGAAGAAACATTACAAGCCTTGCAGCTGGTGACCATTGAAGGTGAAGGATCTAGTAGTGTTGATCATCAGGTTGCAACAGTTGTTGACATGGCGCTTCGTTCCAAAGATTTGTGGACTCGAGGGAGAAAAGTGATTCAAGTTTTGAAACCACTGTTTCAAGCTCTCAATTTAGTTGATCGTTATGGATCAAATATGGGATATTTGTACGAAGCAATGAACAAGGTCGAAGATGCAATCAAACAACACTGCAATATTAATCCATGTAACAAGAGTGAACAAGTTCATTTGCAGACAATACTCAACATCATTAAAAAGTGTTGGCGAGAATGCCAAGTTAATAATCATCCAATGCACGCTGCTGCGGCATTTTTAAATCCTGCCTTTTTGTGGAGCAAGGAATTTGTGGAAGATTCAAAGATGGAACAATGTTTAAAGTTTCTGAAGCAATTGGTCATTGAAGAAGAAGAAGGCGAAGCTTTTGTAAAACAGTTGAAACTCTACCGCATTAAAACTCCAGATTTGTTCACGGATGCAGCAGTAAAATTCGTGAACCAAGTCCATCCTAGTAAGTTTATAAATTTGCTGTGTGTTTAATGTTTATACGAATTCGAATCAACATATACATATAGTACTAATTTGACAAGTATATAATATTATATATGCAGGAAAATGGTGGGAAATTTTTGGCGATGGACTCCCTATATTAAAGAAATATGCTGTAAGGGTTTTAAGCCAACCTTGTGCTTCTTCAATATGCGATTCAGTGTGGCTTCCGAACTCGAGTAATGATGAATTAGGGATGAATATGGTTGCCATGGAAAATTTTAACAGGATGAGACCACAGGAGTTTGACATTATTGATCTCGAAAAGTTCAGCGGACTTCCAGGATGTGATCTTCAACATATTAGAAGATGTTTAGGGCAACGGCAAGATCCTGACGACTTTGATTATTATGATTTGTTGGTCATAAATGATCCTCCATACTTATTTAGGGATCAAAATCCGTTACCGGTTGACTTCCAATTTCATTTCGTCGATTTCGGTTTCTGGAGGTAGAACCGGTAGGTAGCGGTTCAATTCCCGTTCTATTTCACTGTTTCTGTAAGTGGGCTTGTTAACTACGGCCTAATACCATGGGTTTTTCGTTTTGAACTTTCTTTCTTGAAATTATAAACTCTTTGGGCCCTGTCGTGGGCTGCAGCTTGTTCTCAGCTTCAAGACTCAGAGGCTGGAAAATAATGTAACAACCCATTTGGTTTTTTTTTTTTTTTTTTTTTTTCTTGTAAGTTTCTTTTTATCGACATTTCCTCACCGGTGTACGATAGCATCGGTGATTTTAGTTTAGATGATCTTCATCTTCAATGTATATATTAAATCAGAGCGCGATTGTGAAGAAAATACCCTTGGATATAATACTGGACTCCTTGTGCAATTCGTGAGCTCTTGAACAACTTATAAAATGTTCCTTGGGTGTTCAAGAGTCAAGACTGCTGATTTGGCGAGGTTAATTTACAGCTACCTGCATAAGAATGAAACTAATTAATTACTCCCTCTTATAAGAAGCAAAAAACGAGTAAGGTCTTTCATGCTGGTTTTGAATCTGGAATCTATATACATGGAGGATATTACAAGTGACATATGGTGATGCAGATTTCTGGAGTCGAGTGAAAAAAGTGATACAAGTTTCCAAACCTCTGATTCAAGCTCTCAATTTTGTTCATGGTTTTTACGGATCAAACATTGGATACTTGATTCAATTAGACAACTCAGTAATGATTCAAGTAACCAAAATGAATTAGTCCATTTGCAGACATTAAATCTTTCCAATTTATGCCGCTGCGGCATTTTGTGAGGAACGAGGGATTTGTGAAAGATTTAGAGATTGAAGGATTACAATTTCTGAAGCAATTGGTCATTAAAGAGGAAGAACATGCAACTTTTGCAGAACAGTAGCAACTCTACCACCTTAAAAACTCCAAATTTGTTCACGGATGCAGCAGTAGAACTATTGAATCAAATCCATCCTAGTAAGTTTGTAATTTTTCTGTCTTAAACTAGTATTTAACAGTATGCAACAACTGTTGGAGCTGGTTGTTCAACTGCTCCATTTTCAAGTTAGTTTAAATCTGTTATTACTGTTTTGAAGCTTCTAAAATTGCTGCTGCCTAAGTTCACATTGGCAGAGAGTTTGCAACCCCTTTCAACCAATGAGAAGCTTTCTTTTACCCTTTTGCAAGTGAAAGATCAAGTTGAAGTCTAAGCTAGCAGCTGAGTATGCAAGTGGATTATCTCCAGCTGCTTGCCTTCATTTTAATCCAATTACATTTTAAATCTGTTGCAAATTGCTGTAATTTTATTCAGCTTTTTATCTTCTCTGATCCTGCAACTTTTTAATTTAATCACTTTAAAGCCTGTCAAATCTACTTGTAAGTTTACCCTCTATAAGAGGAAATGAAATGCAAAACAAATGTGTGAAGAGTGCTGTTTTTTACAGCCATTTCAACCAAAAACTTTCTGTTCTTTTCATTTTTCTGTTCTGTTTTACTTTGTTCTTCATTTTCCAGTTTTAATCTTTCCTTAGTTTTTCAATCTTTTAAACTTTTGAATCCAACAACAACTCAAGGTATAGATACCTTTAGATTCCTATCCAATCATCGAAGATGAATATACTCCCAAATTAACCAACCGGTGGAGAGACTTCTATTAAACTGGCAGAAGCAGAACAGTCTGTTCCTCCATGGGACGATTCAGTAGCAAATTGAGGATTTCAAACATATCAAGATTGGCATGGTAAAGCCATGTATAGAGCATTCGGTACCAAAGGCGAACAGCCCTTGCAAAGCAAACAAGCCAGAGGGCAAAAGACAGACATCCGAGAGGTGGCACGATTATTATTAGAAGAAGTACTGATGCAAGAGCGCCAGAGAATTGACTAATGCCATTGAAAACTTCACCGAAACATTCACTAGTGCGGGGTGGAAGGTTCAGTTTCGCTATCAATGCTACAACATAGATGTGGACAGTTACAAAGAAGGCCAACATGATGCAATAGTGAGTGTCGAAGGGATTCTCGTCTTTTGTCTGGAGAAGCGTGCATGAAGTATTTATAAGAAACGCTATTACGGCATTGAATCTGATGGAGCAATTTAGTCCCCCCTCATTTTCCCTGTGAATCAAAGTAGTAGAAACGGTGAGCTGCAGTTATTAGTAAGGCAAAATCGAAAGAGTGATTAAACTACCTGAAAGCAGAAAGATTAGTATGTTTATATTTAATAAACAGGGGAATCGGGAATTGCCCAATATATCTGGGAGAAGGAAATGTTAGATTACTGACATATCAAAAAAAAAAAAGGGAATGGAATTGCTGCTAACCTCTCTGAGTGAGGGCTACTTCTGCTTGAGTGGTTTGGCATTGCAGAACTCTGGTTTTCGATCACCTAATTCACAGTTTCTGCTTATTACCGCCTGCTATTTATATTTAAACATTGGACTGGCAATAATTCGGCGGTTTCTTCTTTGTATACGGTCTCCCGTTCCAAGGCGTATAATTCGTTAACTGAGGTTTACAATGGATTAATGATGGAAAGGAAAGGTCACATCACTAATAAGATATCTCTTTTATTTTTTTGGTTAAAACAAATAAGATACTCTGCATAAAATTAAAATATACGAGTACTAATCAAAGATGACAAAGCAGATATATACATATGCATGTCATTTTCACACATTTTTATTATTATTATTATTCTTACAAGGAGGAAAGAAAGACGTTAATAACTAATAAGGTAAGTAAGAATGAGGGGATAGAATTGTTCACTGCATCTAAGAAATTAGCCTAATTAATTTGTTTCGGATCCTTTTTATGCCATGCAATATTGTTTGGTCTCCAACTTGCCTTGGGTAGTCTCACTAATGGCTATTTTGGGAGCATCCAAGGCAGGGTCAGTCAGTATGGTGGGAAGGAGGTTGTCTGATTTATGAGATTCGGGAGTTGCCGCTCTTTTTAATCGTTGTTTGTTTGCCAATGTTAGTAGAGAGGCAGGTCAATATTTTGGCACATAAACCCTAATAAGGTAAAGGAGCTATTAATGCAACTTATTATTAGCCTAGCATGATATCTACTCCCTCTGTCCCATTATATAAGTTCCTTTTAACTATATCATCAAGATTAAGAAAGTTAGTTAGAATTCAAACTTTTATGTATTTTTATCTTGTTTTTATGTTTTTACCCCTATTCTCTTTCTCCCACTCATTCTCTTTTCTCCTCCTCACTTTCTTAACTACCCTACCACTTTCAAGGCTAGTTTTGGAAATAAATTTTAAATATGCATTGGGTTTAGAAAGAGGACTTATATTTTGGGACAAAAAAAACTTCTAGAAGGGGACTTATAAAAAGGGACAAAGGGAGTAATATTTTAAATACAATTTACAATTTAGTTCTGTCAAGCTGTTATCAATGTTGTCATACCCGGCCTGGTCCTTGGCCCGTTGAGGCCACCGGGTCCTGGGTCAACTGGTTCACCGGTTCAACCGGATGGGTCATAAGATAGTTAAAATATATTATATTATTAAGATTCTCGCAAATGTATCACATAAAAATCTTTGGTTTAGTGGTTTAAAACAAGGTTTTTTGCTCATTAAGTGTTGGGAGTTCGAATCCCATGGATATCAAATTTTTCTCTAAATTTTTTCCCATAAAAATAATATCAAACCGGTTCAATCCGGTCCGGGTCAACCACCGGTCAAACCGGTTATCGGGCAAAACAGTCCTCGATTATCCCTACCTCTCCGGATCGGACAGGCCTCCGTGTCCCGGTTAGACCGGCCGGTCCGGGTTTGACAACACTAGCTGTTATCTACCTATGGCCTGGTTTAAATGGTTGGTGCTTGTTTCTAGCTAAGGCCTAGTCTTATGGATATACAAAACCATTCGAAGGGAGACTTTTACCGCAAATAATAATAGCTTTTGCCAAGCCAACTTGAATATAAGAATAGCTTTAATTAAAAATGGATACTACCTATAGTTTATTCATTAAATATTGAATGCTTTTTCCTTCAAAATATTGAATGCTTTTCATTTAAGCAAAGAATTAAAATAAGAGGGAAAAAAAAAACTTCCATCAGCATGCTAGTACTACTCCCACTACCGTTTAATTCGGAAATTTTTTAATTCGGGTTTGAGTGGTCGTTTAATTCGGATTTGAATTGTCATTTAAAAAATGGTGTTAGAATAATATTTTTATATATATATAGGAAGCTTCAAGCCTTAATCCGAATTGTCACCTTTGGCATGTCATTATCCACGAACCAGAAACCAAAAACTGATAGTATATAGTAGTATATTTTTTTTTATTTAAATTTAAAGGTTGTTGAGAAAGGGTGGGCGTTGACTTTCTCTACTTGTACTCGTGCAACACACATAGCTAGTTGTATTTGCCTGCAGAAGAAAAATCGATACTCAGATGGCAGTCATCTAGGCTCTGCACCTGTTGGCTCTTTTCTTCGTTCATCTGAACTCAGGTAATTATCAACAAGCATCATTTTAATTATTTTTATTTTTGGCCAACTACTGCTTCATTTTTTTTTATTTTGTTACCGAAATCTATAAATTTTTTTTGAAACATCGTTGTTAATGATCTGAATACCCTGATGAATTTATGCCTAGAGTATTGTTTCCTGCAAAATTCCCTTCATTCTTGAATTGTGTTTGAAAATTTCATAAGTATCAGTTACAGCTTGTAAAAAAAAGGATAAAATTAGGAAGACTCAAATATAATTTATTAGTTCCAAAACTCAAATTTTCATAAGAGTACTGAATATATACATTCATATATATACTGCCAGTTACCAGAGGTTGGAATCTAACGATCATGCATCTGCAATTCTGCATTTCACACAAAGAATCATCCCATCCCCAAACACACATTCACATTATAATGGTATAGTATTCTCTGTTTTATTTGATTGGATTCCCATATTTATGTTGATTTTTTTTCCCTTTTTATTTTTGGGTGTATGTGCACGATCATATATGTTTAGAGCAAAAGTTGTGATGGTTAGAGGGAAAGATCCATTTTGGGCTCATACTCTCACCGTATGCAAGTATTGTAAACAACCTGTTGGAGGTATTACAAGACTTAAATCACATTTGTCTAAAGTTCCAGGCCGTGACATTAAAATTTGTCCGAAAGTTCCTAGAGCTGTTCAGCTTGAAGCACTTGAAGCAATCACTACTTCCGCCACCAAAAGATCAACTGGGAGTGCTTTGGCATCTGCATCTAATTTGAGTAATTTAGGGGAGAATGCGGATTCAGCAGCCCCTGCTTCCAGGTGGGACATTCTTGTGAGTTTGAATCCTGCTTGTCCTGGAACATTTGGCAGGGATGATAAGAATTTTACCGTGGATCAAATGATAGCCAAGTTTATTATTTCTAATGGTCTGAGTCCTTACTTTACCGAAATTCCATATTTTTCTGACTTGGTGAGTAGCATAGCGGAATTTGGATCTGGTTATCGATTACCAGATTTTGCAACATTTATACCAACAATGGACCCTGTCGAAAAGGAAGTTGAAAAACACATTGTAAATGCCAAGAAGTTTCTACCCACGACGGGTTGTACACTGATGATATATTCATTAGTTCGGGAAATTACAACACTTATCCGTGTGAATATCTTTGCATATACCCCAGGTGGATTGATGTACATAGATGCCATTGAAATGCCTCCAGAGGGACTAACTTTTGCTCATTTTATTGACCCAATATTTTCTGCAATCGAGTCTTTGGGACCTGAGCATGTAGTTCAATTCATCTTTAGCGACATTTTCGGCCATGTGAAGGAAAGCATCACTGATTTTAGTGAAGATGAAAATCTTTATGCATTAATTAAGAGTGAGATTGTGAGGAAGTACCCTTGGATATAATGGATTCCTTGTGCAACTCGTGAGCTTGAAGAACTGCTAGGTCTTATATTTAGGGATGTTCCTTGGGTTTACAAGACTGCTACTTTAGCGAGGTTGATTTACAGATACGGATACCTGCATGAAAATGATAGTACTGACTCGCTCTTAATTAGAAGCAAAGATACGAGTGAGGTCAATCATCATGTTGGTTTTGGTCCCTCTATGAAGTTGATTACCGGTAATATATTCTTGCTTGATTCACTATTGGAAGAGAAAGAGGCATTACAGGCCTTGCAGGTAACAATTGAAGGGGAAGAATCTAGTTTTGATTATCGGTTGGCAAAAGTTGTTGACATGGCACTTCGTTCCACAGAGTTCTGGAGTCGAGGGGAAAAGGTGATGCAAGTTTTGAAACCATTGATTCAAACTCTCAATTTAGTTGATGATTGCGGATCAAACATGGGATTCTTATTATATGAAGCAATGAAGAAGGTCGAAGATGCAATTAGACAACTGTGCAATAATTCAAGTAACCGAAATGAACTCCGGAATTTGCAGTCACTATCTACGTTAATGTCTAAGTGTTGGCAAGAAAGCCCAATTCTCCCAATTTATGCCGCAGTGGCATTTTTAAATCCTGCCTTTTTGTGGAGCAGAGAATTTGTGGAAGATTCAAAGATAGAAGAAGGTTTAATATTTCTGAAGCAATTGGCCATTGAAGAGGAAGAACGTGAAGCTTTTGCAGAACAGTTACAGTTGTACCGCAACAAAACTCCATATCTGTTCACAGATTCAGCACTAAATTTCTTGAACCAAGTCCATCCTAGTAAGTTTATAAATTTGCTATGTTATAGTACTTTATACAGATTCGAATTTACTCATATATGATACTAATTTTACAAGTATATTGTGTTATGCATTTATGAAGAAAAATGGTGGGAAATTTGTGGCGATCGACTCCCTATCTTGCAGAAGTATGCTGTTCGGGTTTTAAGCCAACCTTGTGCTTCTTGAATGTGCGATTCTCTATGGCTTCGGGGCTCAGCTTTATATGATTTTAGAATGAAATTACTTGCCATGGAGAAATTTAACAAGATCAAACCACAGAATTTCGAGATTATTGATTTGGAAAAGCTAAGCGGACTTCCAAAATGTGATTTTGACCACATTCTATCTTGTTTAGAGCTAGATCCTGACGACTTTGATTTCTATGATATGTTGGTCATTTGATTTTCTATTTCTTTTGATTCTTTTGCTTCATGCTGATAGGTTTTTCATTTTGGTCTTAGTCTTACATGACGGGAAGGGGAGGAGTCAGGGGTGGGGTTCAAACTTCAAACCTCTACTCTTCTGCTCTGGACTCTAAAACCTCTAACCACTGGGCTAACAGGTGTAATTCATGGGGTTTTCATTTTGAACTTCCTGTCTTGAAATTTTAAACCTGTTGGACAGAATCTTGGGCCGCATCTCGGTCTCAACTCTCAAGGCTTCAAAGGCCGGAAAATATTGTAGCCCATTTTGACCCTCATTGGTTTGTGTTAAATTTTTTTTTATTTAAATATTTGGGATGAATGCCTGAATGGTTTGTATCAATAAATAAACATGTTACAAAATGAAATTAATTTCATTTACTCTCGTTGTTGTTGCTATAGTATGAAATATAAATTAATTCGGAAAAAAATAGGAAAAACAATATTAGAAGCATGGGAAATCCTTCAATTTTTTTGGCGTTGAGTTATATATTTTTAATTAGTATTGTAGCCAAAAACTGAGGAGAAATTTTTCATGTCAATTGTTGCAAAATTTCAACAAAAAATCGTGTACTAATCATCATAGTTTTTTACTAAAAACGCGTTCCGGCGTCCGGCTCAGTTTTGCATGATTTTTGGCACCGAGACTCCTTGAAATATCTATATTCAACCAACGAAATCTCAGCCACATTGGATTTAAGGATTTGGTTTTACGAACATCTCAATCCGGTTTCAATTTAATTAGAAATTAATTCAGAGAAAAAGGAAAAACGATATTAAAGTGTGGGACCCCTTCAATCCTTTTGGAATTGATTTTTATATATATATATATGTATATATATATATTTTTTTGAGTATTGTAGCCAAGAACTGAGGAAAAAATTTTCGAGTCATTTTTTTACAAAATTTTTACCGAAATCATACAGTTTTTTACTAAAAACGCGTTCCGGGGCCCCGACTCAGTTTTGCATTATTTTTGGCACCGAGAGTCCTTGAAATATCTATAATCATCTAACAAAATCTCAGCCACACTGGATTTAAGGATTTGTTTTTACGAGATTCTCAATCCGGTTTCGATTTAATTAGAAATAAATTCAGGAAAAAAAGAAGAAAGCGATTTTGGAAGCGTGGGAAGCCCTTTAACCCTTTTGGAATTGATTTATATATTTTTCATGAGTATTGTATCAAAAAACTGAGGAAAAAAATTTTTTGGTCATTTTTTGCAAAATTTTAACCGAAATCATGTACTAACCCATCACATTTTTTTACTGAAAACGCGTTCCGGGTCCCCGGCTCAGTGTTGCATTATTTTTGGCACCGAGAGTCCTTGAAATATCTATATTCATCTAACAAAATCTCAGCCATATTGGATTTAAGGATTCGGTTTTACGAGCATCTCAATCCGGTTTCACTTTAAATAGAAATTAATTCAGAAAAAATGGAAAAACGTTATTAAAAGCGTGGGAAACCCTTCAATCCTTTTGGCATTGAGTTATATATTTTTTATGAGTATTGCAGGCAAAAATTAGGGAAAAAATTTTTTCTGGTCGATTTTTGCAAAATTTTAACCGAAATCGTGTATTAACTATCACAGTTTTTTACTAAAAACGCTTTCTTGGACCCCGGCTCAGTTTTGCATAATTTTTGGCACCGAGACTCCTTGAAATATTTATATTCATCTAACAAAATCTCAGCCACATTGGATTTAAGGATTTGGTTTTACGAGCATCTCAATCCGGTTTCGATTTAATTAGAAATTAATTCAAAAAAAAAAGAAAAACTTTATTAAAAGCGTGGGAAAACCTTAAATTTTTTTGGCATTGAGTTATATATTTTTCAAGAGTATTGCAGCCAAAAATTGGGGAAAATTTTTACGGGTCACTTTTTGCAAAATTTTAACTAAAATTGTATACTAACCATCACCGTTTTTTACTAAAAACGCGTTCCGGGATCCCGGCTCAGTTTTACATGATTTTTGGCACCGAGACTCATGGAAATATCTATATGCATCTAACCAAATCTCAGCCACACTGGATTTAAGGATTTGTTTTTACGAGCATCTCAATCCGGTTTCGATTTAATTAGAAATTAGTTTAGAAAAAAAAAGGAAAAACGATATTAAAAGCGTGGGAAGACCATCAATCCTTTTGGCATTGAGTTATATATTTGTTATGAGTATTGCAGGGAAAAATTGGGGAAAATTTTTTCGTCATTTTTGCATATTTTAACCGAAATGATGTGCTAACCATCATGATTTTTTACTAAAAACGCTTTCCGGGGCCTCGGCTCAGTTTTGCATGATTTTTTGCACCGACACTCCTTGAAATATCTATATTCATCTAACAAAAGCTCAGCCACACTGGATATAAGGATTTGTTTTTACGAGCATCTCAATCCGGTTTCGATTTAATTAGAAATTAATTCAGAAAAAAAAAGGAAAAACGATTTTGAAAGCGTGGGAAGCCCTTCAATCCTTTTGGCATTGATTTATATATTTCTTATGAGTATTGTAGCCAAAAACTGAGGAAAAACTTTTCGAGTCATTTTATTACAAAATTTTTACCGAAATCATGCATCACAGTTTTTTACTAAAAACGCGTTCCGGGGCCCCGGCTCAG
Source organism: Corchorus capsularis (assembly GCA_001974805.1). NCBI lineage: Eukaryota > Viridiplantae > Streptophyta > Magnoliopsida > Malvales > Malvaceae > Corchorus > Corchorus capsularis. Next base: position 14 of record AWWV01010552.1, on the reverse strand, counting down.
TTTTGCATGATTTT
>AWWV01010550.1:0-25758 GCA_001974805.1 Corchorus capsularis | reverse complement strand
AACCGAAATCTTGTACTAACCATTACAGTTTTTACTAAAATCGCATTTCGGGGTCCCGGCTCAGTTTTGCATGATTTTGGGCACCGAGACTCATATAAATATATATGTTCATGTAACCAAATCTCAGCCACACTGGATTCAAAGATTTGTTTTTACGAACATCTCAATTCGTTTTCGATTTAATTAAAAATTAATTTAGAAAAAAAAAGACGATATTAAAAGTCTGGGAAGACCATCAATCCTTTTGGCTTTGAGTTATATATTTTTTATGAGTATTGCAGCCAAAAATTGGCGAAAAAATTTTCGGGTCAATTTTTACAAAATTTTAACCATCACAGTTTTTTACTTAAAACGCGTTCCGGGACCCCGGCTTAGTTTTGCATGATTTTCGGCAACGAGACTCCTTGAAATATCTATATTCATCTAACAAAATCTCAGCCACACTGGATTTAAGGATTTGTTTTTACGAGCATCTCAATCCGGTTTCAATTTAATTAGAAATTAATTCAGAAAAAAAAGAAAAACGATTTTGAAAGCGTGGGAAGCCCTTTAATCCTTTTGGAATTGATTTATATATATTTTATGAGTATTGTAGCCAAAAACTGAGGAAAAATTCTTTTGGTCATTTTTTTACAAAATTTTACCGAAATCATGTACTAATAATCACTATTTTTTACTAAAAACGCGCTCCAGGGCTCCGGCTCAGTTTTGCATGATTTTTGGCACCGTGACTCCTTGAAATATCTATATTCATCTAAAAAAATCTCAGCCACACTGGATTTAAGGATTTGTTTTTACGAGCATCTCAATCCGGTTTCGATTTAATTAGAAATTAATTCAGGAAAAAAAAAAAGGAAAAATGATTTTGAAAGCGTGGGAAGACCATCAATCCTTTTGGTATTGAGTTATATATTTTTTATGAGTATTGTAGCCAAAATTAGGGAAAAAAATTTGGGGCCAATTTTTGCAAAATTTTAACCGAAATTGTGTGCTAACCATCACAGTTTTTTACTAAAACCGCTTTCCAGGGCCCGGCTCAGTTTTGCATTATTTTTGGAACTGAGACCCCTTGAAATATTTATGTTAATCTATCGAATTCTCAGCAACATTGGATTTAAGGATTTGGTTTTACGAGTATCTCAATCCGGTTTCGATTTAATTAGAAATTAATTCATAAAAAAAAGAAAAGAAAAACGATATTAAAGCGTGGGAAGCCCTTCAATCCTTTTGGAATTGATTTATATTTTTTTTTAGTATTGTAGCCAAAAACTGAGGAAAAAGTTTTCGAGTCATTTTTTTACAAAATTTGTACCGAAATCATGTATGTCACAGTTTTTTACTAAAAACGTGTCCCGGGGCACCGGCTCAGTTTTGCATGATTTTTGGCACCGAGACTCCTTGAAATATCTATATTCATCTAACAAAATCTCAGCCACACTGGATTTAAGGATTTGTTTTTACGAGCATCTCAATCGGGTTTCAATTTAATTAGAAATTAATTCAGAAAAAAAAAAAGGAAAAACGATTTTGGGAAGCCTTTCAATCCATTTGGCATTGATTTATATATTTTTTGAGTATTGTAGCCAAAAACTGAGGAAAAATTTTACGAGTCATTTTTTTTACAAAATTTTTATCGAAATCGTGTACGTTTCCCGGCTCAGTTTTACATGATTTTTGACACCGAGAGTCATGGAAATATCTATATTCATCTAACCAAATCTCAACCACACTGGATTTTAGGGTTTGTTTTTACGAGAATCTTAATCCAGTTTTGATTTAATTAGAAATTAATTCAGGAAAAAAAAAGAAAAATGATTTAAAAGCGTGGGAAGCCCTTCAATCCTTTTTGGCATTTATTTATATATTTTTTATGAGTATTGTAGTCAAAAACTGAGGAAAAATTCTTTTAGTCATTTTTTGCAAAATTTTAACCGAAATCAGGTACTAACCATTACAGTTTTTTACTAAAAACGCGTTCCGGGGCCTTGGCTCAGTTGTGCATGATTTTTGGCACCGAGACTCCTTGAAATATCTATATTAATCTAACAAAATATCAGGCGAATTGGATTTAAGGATTTGGTTTTACGAGCATCTCAATCCGATTTCGATTGCTTTAGAAATTAATTCGGCAAAAAAAATAGGGAAAACGATATTAGAAGCGTGGGAAGGCCTTCAATCTTTTCGGCATTGAGTTATATATTTCTTATGAGTATCGTAGACCAAAACTGAGGAGAAATTTTTCGGGTCAATTTTAGCAAAATTTTAACCGAAATCGTAGGCCATCACAGTTTTTTACTAAAAATGCAGTCCGGGGCCCCGACTCAGTTCTGCATGATATTTGGCACCGAGACTCCTTGAAATATCTATATTAATCTAACAAAATCTCAGTCAAATTGGATTTAACGATTTGGTTTTACGAGCATCTCAATCCGGTTTCGAATTAATTAGAAATTCTTTCGGAAAAAAATAGGAAAAACGATATTGGATGCGCAGGAAGCCCTTCAATATTTTTGGCGTTGAGTAATATATTTTTTTTTATGAGTATTGTAGCAAAAAAACTGAAGAGAAACTTTTCGGGTCAATTTTTGCAAAATTTTAAGTGAAATCGTGTACTAATCATCAAAGTTTTTTACTAAGAACGCGGTACGGGGCTCCGACTCAGTTTTGCATGATTTTTGGCACCGAGACTCCTTGAAATATCTCTATTCATCTAACAAAATATCAGCAAAAATGGATTTAAGGATTTGGTTTTACGAGCATCTCAATCCGATTTCGATTTAATTAGAAATTAATTCGAAAAAAAATAGCAAAAAAACAATATTAGAAGCATGGGAAGCCCTTCAATCTTTTTGGCGTTGAGTTATATATTTTTTATGAGTATTGTAGACAAAAACTGAGAAGAAAATTTTTCGAGTCAATATTTTACAAAATTTTAACCGAAATCGTGTACACTCTAACCTAGATTTAGAGTTTGCTAAAAGCTAAAAAAACAAATTGGCATTTTCAATAAGTTAAAATCATAAAATCCGGCCAAAATATAAAGAGAGTCAAATCATACTAAAATTTCATATATATTCCATTGTCCATTATCAAGAAAACAATAAATTTCACATATTCCTCATTTTAAATTGTTTGTTATACTTTCTAGACAATTTTCCTTTTTCAATGCATATATATAATAATATTATTATACCAAGAGAGTTACCAACTTACCATTTCCATGCCCATATATGAGAGAAGATTCTAAGGAATCATTCTAAGAATCATCCCCTCCCCAAATCTTTCTTTCCTTTGCAAACACTACCGTCACAATCAGTCACTTATTTCTATCTAACAGCACCAATCAAGAGGAGTTGGACACTATGACCCATTCCATTTATCATCATAATTCTCCACTTTGATTCGCCCAAAAGCTCACCAACATGTCAATTTAGTCCTACCCTAACTTATCTGTCCCGTTTCTCTACATTTAATTCACTATATACATTAGTCCTATATTAAAAGTTAATTTATGATGATAGCTTTGAGTCTCATTGGTCTAATGGTCTTTGTTATGACTTACAAATAACCGAATATGCTTCCGAATTCTCTTACCTCAACGACTCTTTTGTACCTTTTTTTCTAACCGCCACTTCATCACGCCAAGCATATGCTCTTTAATATTCTGCTAATCTTTCCCTAATAAAACCTATTCATCTTTTCATTTCAATTCTCCTTCATTACCAAACCCTTTTCTTCACATTTTCATCACCAATTTTGGGTGTTATTTTATTTGCTTGTAAAAGAAAACTAATTATGAAGTTTGGGAAGAGGTTAAAGCAGCAAATTGAGGAAACCTTACCGGCATGGCGGGACAAATATTTGTCTTACAAGGAGTTGAAGAAGCTTGTTAAGTTGATTTCTTCGGCTCCACCGCTGTTGGCAGAGTCGATGGAGTATGGCAAGGCGGAGGCGGAGTTTGTCTACTTGTTGAACAATGAGATCGAAAAGTTTAATGCTTTTTTTATGGAACAAGAGGAGGACTTCATCATCCGACATACTGTAAGTTTAAATGAAGACTTCTGTTTTTTATATTTATTTACTAACAATGAAACGCAAATAGTTGGCATGTTTATTTATTTATTTATTTCTTATAGATCACTAACTTAAAGAAAATGCCAAAGCCCAAAGGGTTATTAAAAAATGCATTGTTATGTAAAATGTTAGTGGAACACTTTTGGTTGGTGAATTGGGTTGAGTCAATTGAGTCAACTCAGAAGCTTGGAGTATTTTCCCCCTTCTTCCTTCCTTGGGGTCAAATTATACAATTACAAGTTACAAATAAAGCTTTAATTTTCACCCAAAAAAAATTTTACAAAGAAAGCTTGATCTAGGCACTAGCAAGTTTGTATACCGTATGTAGCCAATTTTTAATTAATTTTATAATGTATCAATTGACACGTGAGAAAATCTTTCGATAGAAGACAAGTTAGTAACTGAATTGAAATGACACGTAAAATAGAATTTTAGACAAGAAAGTAACTAAGCGGGAGTAACACATGAAAAAGAATATTATATGCATGCATGAGAATCCTACTTTCGATATAAAATAAGATAGTGACTAAAATGAATTGACACGTAAGATAGACCGAATTTGAGATGAGAAAGTAACTAAACAGAAGTAACATATAAGAAGAATAAGATATATTCGTCAAGTAAGTTAAAGAAATGGTCGAGGTTTTAAGAATATCACTAGACATTCAATTTAGTATATATAATAATAAAGAAATATCACAAGGGAACATATGATCTACAAATATACTTTGTAAATTAATTGAATAAATTGAGTGTGACAAAGAATAAGACATGTTTCACGGTTTGTTTCAAGTTAGAATTTACATTTCTTATTGTTAAAATCACACTATGGTTCCCTCCTAAGTCCTAAGTAGCAAACCCGGCCCCTTTATTCAGCAAAAGAAAATTGTAATTAACTATGCTTTTAATTAATCACTTAAGGTTAATGGTCGCGGCTAGGACTACAATTAACAAAAGAACATGAATAGAACTTTGAAACAGAGGATTAATTATATATCTATAAATTCAGGAATTGCAACAGGGGATTAAGAGAGTGATAGAAACCTGGGGTCCCAATGGAACTAATCCTTCAGAAGCAGAGTATACAGATGAAATGGCGAAAATTAGAAAAGACATAGTCGATTTCCATGGCGAAATGGTCCTCTTAGAGAATTACAGCAATATCAACTACACAGGTAGTCCTCTAGAAATCGAATTTAATTTCCAGTTAATTTACGAAACAATATTGTTTTGACGTTTGAATTCATGTAGGTTTGGCCAAGATACTGAAGAAATATGACAAGCGAACAGGGGGATTACTGCGCTTGCCCTTCATCCAAAAAGTGTTGCAGCAACCATTTTTCACCACTGATCTTGTTTCGAAGCTGGTTAAGGAATGTGAAATCACCATTAATGAAGTATTCCCAGTAGAGGAAGAAGAAAGGACGAAGGAACGAAGAAAGGAAGCAATAACAGTAGCAGGGAAAGGGATTTTTAGGAATACGGTTGCAGCTTTATTGAGCATGCAAGAACTTAGAAGAGGAAGCTCTACTTACGGCCATTATTCTTTGCCTCCGCTCAACTTGCCAGATTCTGATCTCTTACACTCGTTCCAACTCAATTCCCCAATTCCAATTCTCTGATCTCTGATGATCATCATCAGAAAAAAGAAATTAAATAGGAAAAAGGAATTTATCTATATTGATATGAAACATATAGTAAACCGTAAACCTCATACTATATATATATATTATTGTAATTTGTACTTTTTTGGTGATTAGGATACAAAAGCTGCATCCTGCAGCAAATTACTGATTTCTTCTGGTTAATTAGTGTCAACAGATTAAGATAAGTTCATAATCATATATGACGATTGATTGATCACTGTCTTCTTACATCAATTGTCTGGGTTTTGTTTCATATTATGTAGCAGATTAAGATATGTTCATAAACTCTGTTTTAAATTACTTTGTTTCCAGTTAAAAATTGCTTAATTGCCTTCTTTGCATGTGATTTCAATATTCAAGGATTTTTCTGTGTGAAGTTTGTTTACGTGAGTTCAAAGTTTCAAATCAAAATCTTAAAACTGAATTAAGAATTGATTAAAGAAAGGAAGTGGATTAGAAATTATTGAAAATGGTTGGGGTTGAAGTACCAAAAACGAAAAGATAATGGTTGGATATGTTATTATTATATTGTTATACCACCAAAATCAAACTTTTCGCTATAAAATGGGCTGATTTCAACAAATATTGCAGTCCATATCATCAAACCAAGCCCAAAATCTGGAAGAGAAGCCATAAGCCCATAATCTTAGCGGAAAAGGTCGATCTGAAATTTGAAGAAAAGAGAAGACAAGGTCCTCTTTTCGACACGTCTGGTCGGGCTTGGTGTCCGTGAGGCCCATCCTTGAACCCAATCGGTTCTGGCATCTGATTTCTGACCGCCTATATTTTTTCAATTAACAAAAATAATTTTCATTTTTCGCCATAAAAAACTAAAAAAGGTTGCTTATTACAGTATAAAGAAGGATTTTTGGAAATAGGAAAGGGAAGAGAAGAAGAGTTTGATTAGAGAGGAGTTTAGAAATCCGAAGAGCTCTGAAGATTTTTTTCCCAATCTCAGCAAAGTAACGTCGTCCCGGAGAACGTAGGAAGAATATCTCTTGGAGGTAAGGGAAGCTTGCGGATTCATTTTCCACTCAACCCGAGGGAAATGGGCATTTTTATTTAAATTTATTTTTTATTCTGAAAGGAAGAATTATTTTCAGAGAATAGAGATATAGCCATATAGGTGCCTACTGTAATTAATTTGATTGAATTATACACAAAAATGAATTATTTTCTCCGTTCTGATTAGTTATTATATTAGTTAATAATTTGTGATCTGAACTCTCAGTTTATTTTGTGATAATCATATTGCTTGTTCAAAATGGAGATACGGGTGTTTTTTTACCCCTTTTTAGGATTAATTCTTACTATGATTTTGAAGAACCCTTGTGGTATTTATGAAATTTATAGAGGACCCGAGGACCCAATGAATGAATTCTTCATTAGTCTGTTAAAGAACTGAAAACATGCTTTATAGTCTGAAGAAAGTTTAGTTCAAATATTATAGTTAGCCAGTTAGCGTTTACCTCTTGCATTGTCTTACTAATTCCTTTGTAATTTCATGAACACTGAAAGTTTGGAGTGCCCTTTGAGAGTTATAGCAAGCCATGATACCAGAGCATAATATGTATATTCATGCATAAAGTTGGTTAAAGTCTATGATTCTATGAAGGGAATTTTGTTAGGAATGATGTTTAATCTTTCTGGCTGAAGATTTCCTACTAACATCTTATATATGATCAGAGAGTAAAACCATGTCATCTTATCAAGGCTGCTGATGATATCAGTTATGTACCGAGGAATGGCTTCTCTCGCTCAACCTCCTTCTACCATGTCCATCACTAGAATTCCTCAGGGTTATTCCAAAAGCCTACGTCCGCCATTATTGAAAGCCTCAAAGGTGCCACATGTGCTCTCCTTCCGTCGTATTCACATCAGACAGTCCCCTCTTTGTTGCACAAAGTTATCTCAGTGGGAACCTTCACCACCAGTCAAATATGCTCCTACTGAGAAAGCTGTTGATAACTTCTTGGAAAAATCATCTGAAATATTTGAAACTCTACGTTCTGAAAACAGAGAGGAGTCTTTGGCAACTAAAGCTGAAGATCTGACAGATACTACTAATCAGCCAGTTGTGCAGTTTCAGTTTCTTAAATGGCCATTGTGGCTGCTGGGCCCTTCTCTTCTCCTCAGCACAGGCATGGTACCCACTCTGTGGTTGCCAATATCCACAATATTCCTTGGCCCTAATGTCGTCAGCCTTCTTTCCTTAATTGGACTTGATTGCATCTTCAATCTGGGTGCAACCCTTTTTCTCCTCATGGCAGATTATTGTGCCCGGTCAAAGAACCTGATAGAAGCTTCCAAGAGCAAGCCACCTTTCAGTTACCAGTTCTGGAATTTAGTTGCAACTTTGACCGGACTTGTTATTCCCTTGATGATGTTCTTTGGGTCGCAAAAGGGATACCTCCAACCTCAGCTGAATTTCATCCCATATGCAATTTTATTGGGTCCCTACATTCTGCTTCTTTCAGTGCAGATGCTGATCGAGATGTTGACATGGCATTGGCAGTCACCAGTTTGGTTAGTCACCCCTGTTGTATATGAAGCTTACCGTGTGCTGCAGCTAATGAGGGGGTTGAAACTTGGGGTTGAACTCAGTGCACCAGCATGGACGATGCACACTATCAGAGGCCTGGTGTGTTGGTGGGTACTGATCCTTGGCGTCCAACTCATGAGGGTTGCTTGGTTTGCTGGTTTTACTGCTCGAGCTCGTCATCAACAGCAGTCTTCTGCTTCTGCTGATGCCTGATGCTTTATAGTAATACTACCGGTAGCATCCTAAACTAAAAGAATACTTTTTCGTACCTTGATAATAGCTCCGTGAGTATACGAATCTAATCAAAACGTCCTACTTCTTTTTCTGTTTATAATACATTTAGTAGGCAGCCGATTAGGATGTAAGAATAGCTTATATAAATGTTACTTGAATGACAAGAGCAGGTATGTATGTTGCTAGCGATGGCAGAGGTGTTATTGTGTAATAAATACATACATCAACATAAGTTTAATATCTTGTCTGGTTAGAAACTTGAAATTGGTGCGTGTGTAAGATTGAAGAAAGTTCCTGAGGAAGTAAAAAAATGCCCCAAAAGGAAGATTCGCATTTTCTATATTCAACTGCTTCAACTTCCAAACTAAATGCATTACCTAGTATTTTATTCCGACAACAAAGCTGTTATCGAATCTATGTAGGGGAACCTTACATATTACACAACTTGTTTTTAAAGGGTACTACTAGAAATTTTAGATTTCCAAAAGGGGTCATTGTTCTTTCCCCCTTATTTTCCTTTTCTTTTTCTCATTTGGGTTAAAAAAAAAAAAACCGTTTGAAATGATTTTGATTTTCAAGGAACAATTATAGGTTGAAACAAAAAGAGGTAAGAAAAAATGGGACGTATATATGGGCTTTTCCTCCTGCGAGTTACGCGAGTACATATTTCCACTCGAAAGTCCAAACTCCAAATCATTAACTGGGGACAAAAAGACAATTATAGCCTTAAGAGGAACCGCACGATACTGTAAAAGAGGGAACCGGAACAACCGCAGTCAAGTCGAAAGCAAGACAAACATCACTGTCCCACGTTCTTTGCTTTTCATCCCTCTCTCGAAGACCGGTCACAATTGTCTCTCTCTTCCTCTTATTATTGTATCCTCTCTCGCCGGAGAACTAGAAAGTTCCACCGTCTCCCCCAGTCATCGCCGGAAGCCGCCAATCTCTTATATATCCGGCGGTTCTATAACCGATCCATCACGATGAGTACCGGCGAACTTCTTAACATCGACCCTCAAGAGCTCCAGTTTCCATGTAAGCATCCTTTCCTTTTCAAAGTTCAACAACTTCCTTTGCTTTCCAGATCCATATCTTCGTTGCAAGTTATCTTTTCTACTGTTTTTACTAATTCTAACCGGTTACTGTTGCCTAATTAGTTGAATTGAGGAAGCAGATCTCGTGTTCTCTAAACCTGTCTAACAAGACCGACAATTATGTGGCTTTTAAGGTAATTATGTTAGTAATTTTTAAATCTCACATGTCTACTATTTTTGTTTTCAATAGATTGATTACTGGGTTTCCCTTGAAAGAAATTATTTTTCTTTCTAAATTTGTTTGTAATTTTGTTCTGCCAAATAAAACTTTGATTCTAATTAGTCTTCGTATCTTTTTGAATTTGGACTTTTTGCAGGTCAAAACAACAAATCCGAAGAAGTACTGCGTAAGACCTAACACTGGAGTTGTGCTGCCTAGGTCTTCGTGCAACGTTATAGGTCTTTCTCCTTGGCTTGCTATCATTGGTTTTTTAATTATAGTTCATTTTCTAATTCTTGCTGTGTTAAATTTCATGGAACCACTAGCTTATAGTATATATTTATCAAATTTCTAGTTATTAGTATTACTTTTCAAATTACTTACTGGTTTATTAATGTAATATTAGTTACCATGCAAGCTCAAAAGGAAGCACCGGCTGATATGCAATGCAAGGATAAGTTTTTACTGCAGAGTGTGGTTGCTAGTCCTGGAGCTACAGCAAAGGATATAACTCCAGAGATGGTATTTATAAATACTCTATTGAATATTATTTAAAGAATGAGTTTTCGTTTTGTAACTGTTTGCCATTCATTTTGTTTAGTTCAATAAGGAATCTGGGCATAATGTCGAGGAATGCAAGTTGAGGGTTGTTTATGTTGCACCCCGTCGACCTCCATCCCCAGTTAGAGAAGGATCTGAGGAAGGCTCTTCACCTAGGGCTTCAGTCTCAGACAATGGCAGCTTGAATACTCCAGAATTTGCAACTGTAAGTGTTCCTTCCTTGGTCATCTGACTTTGAATAAGGATTTATTGTCAATCAGTGGGTTCGCTTGATAACTTATATATGGTTGCGTGTGCAGGTGTCAAGAGGTCATGTTGATCGCCATGAACCTCAAGATAACTCAGCTGATGTAAACTCTCTATCTCTCTCTCTCACACATACACACACTCACATATTTTGATACTTTTAGCATCTCTCAGGTTCCATCTAATAAACTAATAAAGTGAATATGGCCAGTAATGATAGCAGTTAAGGTAAATGCATATGGTTGGCTTTCTTACGTTAAAGTATCTCGCGTAGATTACAAGATGGATGCATCAATGATGTGGGTTATCATATGAGAATCTTTGGTTTGGAAACTATTGTGATTTGCGTCTTTTCAATTGTTCATCATCAAACCTGGTTCAGCTGACCTTCTGATTTTGAGTTTTTCTGTGTTAAGTTACTAGGAACTTTTTGTCATTATCACGTAGTAACTGCTATGGCATTTAACCTGATCTACTAATTGTTTTGTAACTTCTGTCGTCTTTTGATTAACTTCCATTTACAGAGAGTGATTCCCTAGTAATAAGCAAGTTATTTACTTGTTAAACTTCCTATAGCACTCGTAGGGCTGAACGTGCATGTGAGTTGGATGTTGATATAACCTTCATTTTTTTCCTATAGCACCCGAAGAAATGCTATGTAACTAAATATTTATCGTCATATCCATGTTAATGGGTCTTTAAGAAGATTTTCCATGATAATAAGCTAATTGAAGTATGTTTGGCCAAAATAGGAATGGTAATTGAAATATGTTTAGAAAATTATATCATCTTAAGGATCAAAAGGTTCGAAAGATTGATGATAACTTTTAATTGCAGGCAAGGACTCTCATTTCCAAGCTAACTGATGAGAAAAACTCTGCCATTCAGCAGAATAACAAGCTTCAACAAGAACTGGTAAGCTACTCCCTATTTTATAGAGTTTCTTGCAAATTACTTTGGAATTGAATATCCGGAGTCCTTAACTCATAAATAAATAGACATTAAACATCAACTGCCAATATGTAACCTACATGCTTGCTTAATCATTCATTTGTGGTCACAGTTCAATTGTCAATTACTTATCATCTGTGGTCAAGTTTATGTAACATCCATATGAGGCGTACTAGATTATGTTAGCTTTTCTGCAGCCTTACATTGAAATTTAATTTGTAGGAACTCTTGAGACGCGAATCGAAAAGAAGTCACGGTGGTATCCCATTTATATATGTTATTCTTGTTGGGTTGATTGGCATCATTTTGGGATATCTCTTGAAAAGAACATGACGACAAGTTATTCGAAGCAACTTCCATGGCTGGAGAAATGAGATGTAGAGAATTGAAAAGGCAAATGTTTGACTGATGAGTTGTAGCCCTTATTGAATGTATTACTTAGTGGTCTTTTGTAAGGATGCTAGATAAACATGTCCAATGTGTGAAGTGGGATTCACTAGATTTCATAATTGTGGCCAACGTAAGAACATTTTGTATTGGCATCTATCCCTGAATTTTGACAAGAGTTGTTCTCTTCCCCAACTTTAATTTCATGTGGTGGAGTAATTAATTCTTGTCGATTCCAATTTAACTGCGGGCATTCCATATTTATCATTTAATCACAAAGTCTGCCATTTGAGCAGGAGCAAAGGAAGCTTCTTGTTACAGATCGTTCTTTGACTAGATACTAGCAGCCTCATTGAAATAATTTATGAGTTTCTGATTGATTAACTTACAGAAGAATATTATACACTGGTACTTTAATTTATTTATCTCCACTAAGAATGAAAAGAAAGAATTGAAAATCGGTGAATGATCCTTGATCAGAAATCTCAAATCAAAAAGGACTGATCATGAAGGAAGAAGTTAGAATAAACTAAGAATTTTCAGATGTTCGTAACATGTTGCATCTTCTGACAATCCTCCGGAAATCATCAAGATTTAGCTGCAGTGGAAACAATGAACGATGAAACGATGTAAGTCGAATATCATATTGAAGTCATGAATGTTTAGTTGCCCACGACATGCTTAAAAACAACTAGTTGGCAAAGTTCAGATCGAAGGCAAGCATTCCACAAGACATGTGATGTTACTGAAAATGGTTCAATAGAAAATTATTGGAAGGCCTACATCTTTGCTATGTTTCAGGATCGATATAAAATGAGGTGCCAAGTTTGCTAATGCTAACACACAAAGATCAACAATGCTTTATAAGCCATATATTGTTCCATTCAAATATTTATCTGTTGGGGAAAAGATTACAAGCTAAAAAGTTTACTGACCTTCCCATCACTGTCGCCATCAAAGCAATGGATCATATCAGACAACTCCTTATCTGTCCACATAAAATCATGCTCCTTAGCCACTCTTCTTAAATCTCTCGTAGAAATACCTCCTTTTCCAGCTTCTGGCAGCCAAAATTGATTTTAATCAATGAGCCAAAAAAGACATATTTACGAAGACAGATCAAAACAATAACAAAAATATAGTTAGGTGGATAAGGTGGGTTAGACATGCACTAGAATTAAATTGATCAAAATTCTATTATTACTTAGTTAAAATGCTGTTACCATGCCTAAGTGCACCAAATTTCTTGCACATGCCAGCATAATGATTTCATCATGTTGTTCTGATAGAGTAAATCCTAACTGATTTCAGGAATGATTTCATCAGCAAAATATATATTTTCTTTTGGCCAAACAGCAAAATATATAACAGCACATGCACAAAACAACTTCTAGCATCTCAAATGAGATGCAACCAACCACTAAAAGATTTGTTTGGCCTATGAATTTTCATATCTTCAAGAGCAAGCTAATACTACCCATGTGCTTCATATTATGTATAAGATGTTGGTGGTAAATTTATATTTTTGACATTGTGCGCCTCCATTAAAGAGAGAAAGAGGCAGAGATGGCAGGAGCCTAAGAAATTACCATCAAAATGAAAGAAGTGAACGACCATTTCATCCTCAGTCATTTGCACCCGGCTGGTAAACTGTGATCAATAAATGACAAGGAAACCAAGAAAATACAAATTAAGAGGAAGGTGAGCCAAATAGTGTAATTATTTGATATATAAACACCGATTCGAGAACAAACAAACCGATTTTTTCTTCTTTGATGGAGTATTCCCCTTATTTTCAGTCAAAGTAGCCTCTTTCACATTTCTATGTACAGCACCTGCAACTTCTCCAGAATCTTGCAGAGACAGAGCAATTGCCTGGAGATCAGACACAAAAGATTAGTATTGCAAACAAATCTAAATATTTAGAAATAGCTGAATCCAAGGTCACAAAAGTGGGCAATGCGTTCTACAATGCTCAACAACTCAAACACCTACAAATGGAAAGAGTATTAGCTCCATTAGTCATCAAAACTGACCTTCATTAATTCATCATCGTCATCAACATAATCTGAACTAGCCAAATGTTTCTGAAGAGGAGCTTTCTTCTTAGGTTTTGGGTCTTTGTTTTTTACCTGGAGAAGACAAAATCAAAGATGTTTTTAACAAATCAAACTAGAATCAAGTGGCCATTGCCATCACAAAAGGTACAACAAACAATTCCAACCAACCATTGCAGCTAAACATGCTGACAAACCAAAACAATAACAAAAATTGGGCACAAATTAAATGGAGAACCATTATCCTTAAAACCTTAACATAGCATTAGCATTTCACTCTAAAGTAAGTAATCAACTTCATAATTTCTTGACAAATTAATCAGCTTTTGAACTAATTTTATGATTAGACCAGACTTATCATTTCAAAATGAAACAATAAAGGGTCCATATTATGAATAACTTTACCAAAAAATGGCTAAATTCTAGGAGTAGCGGAGTACCCACCTTGGTTTTACGAGACTGAGACTGAGGCTTTTTCTTTGCCGGAAGGTACTCATCATCATCACCGTCACCGTCAAGTTTATCGTCGTCGTCGTCGTCTTCTTCATGTTCTTCTTCATCGTTGGGCAGGTAATCTTCATCTTCCTCAACGACCTTGCGTTTCCCTTTAACCTTACTCGAATTCTGACTTGAATTTCGCAACGAACCCATCAAAGAAGAAGCCATTTTGGTCAGACCCATAGCCTCCATTCTCGCTCTATTCTCCGCAATTCTCGATAGCCTCTGCTTCTCGTATTCTGATATAACCTGCTTTCCTTGCTTTGGGTTTTCTTCTTCTTCTTCTTCCTCGCTTGACTTCTCTTCGTTTTCACTTTCTTCTGATTCAGAATTTGAGATCTTTCGCCTCGCCATTGTTATTGAATGCCAAATTTCTAGTTCCACCGTAGGTTTTAGGCGCCAATTGATGGTTCGAAGAGTTGAAAGAGGTTGTCTCCTTCTCAAAGGTTTTCCGCTCTTCCATTGCCTCATTATATACCATTCTCTTTAAAGTACGATATTGCCCTTGTGATTTCCATAATTACCGCGAGAAAGAAATGAACTGTACACGTGAATAACCTAACGATCTCCGTAAAAATTCAGAAAATAAAAATAAAAGAAAAAAAAATATGTAGTTAACAAAATAACCAGAAGTGAAATAGGAAAAGAACCAGACAAGAATATCCTTCGAACTCGAACTGAAACTCTCTTCAATCCTAAAAAAATCCGAAGAAACAACCAATGAAATAATGAGTTGAGATTTTCCTCAATTAAATCACCAAACTTTTTGAAAATCTTATTATTTGCCTCATGGCCTCTTTCGTGGAAATCGATCGGTACAATCTGATTCCACTCTCAGTGACTTCACTTTGCGGTTGCCCATGCCGTCCCTTATCCAACAAAACCCTCAATCTCCCTCAAAGAAGCCCTAAAGTCAGGCTTAAGTTAGTGTTTCATGGAACCGAACGCCTCTTCCCGGTTCGTACTTCTCGTATTTACATCAACCGGCGGGTTATTACGGCCGTCGTTCGATCTGAATCGGAAAGTCTCGATGAAAGCAATGTCAAAGAGGTACCTTTAGTCATAATTGCTCTCGTCTTTGTTTATTTTATGTGTTCAATAGTTGTAGGTGTTTTTCCAGCTGTAGAACCGAAATTGAAACTTTTTAATAATCAAATTCTGCATTTTGACGTTCTAATTTATAGAAATTAGAATTCTAAAGAGTTCCAATTTCTTGAGAAATCGCATGAGAAAGAAAATGAGAACTTAGTAATTTTGGGATTGGTTGATAATGAAATTGTCATCAACAATGCATGTTTTATTCTAAATTGCAATTCTCAAATTTTGCCCCATATAAGTTGAAATTTTTGTGTAAGATGGTAACTGAGACAGTTCTGTTGTAGGAAGTTGATAAAGGCCATGTCTTACCAACAGAAAAGGATTCTCTTGCTGACCAACAACATAAATCTAGTCAATTGAGGAAAAGGATTGTTTTTGGACTTGGTATTGGGATCTCTGTTGGAGGTGCTGTATTAGCCGGGGGATGGGTTTTTACTGTGGCCTTGGCTGCTGCCGTATTCCTTGGTGCACGCGAGTATTTTGAGTTGGTTAGAAGCCGTGGGATTGCTGCAGGAATGACACCTCCTCCACGATATGTCTCACGAGTTTGCTCTGTTATTTGTGCTCTCATGCCCATACTTACATTGTAAGATTGATGGATATACCTTGTGTTCTCTTATTGCATTAGAATGGATTCTAGTATTTAGGATTAATTGTCTTTTTTTTCAGAATGCATCATTTGATTCCTACTTTGCATGTAAAAGCTTTTTGGAAACACTTGATGTCACATAATATATCTAGTGTTTCTGCTTTATTGTCAGGTACTTTGGCAATATTGATGTTTCCGTGACATCGGCTGCATTTGTTGTGGCTACAGCATTGCTCTTGCAAAGAGGAAATCCTCGTTTTTCTCAGCTCAGCAGTACCATGTTTGGGCTATTTTATTGTGGCTACCTCCCTTGTTTCTGGGTTAAGCTAAGATGTGGTCTAGCAGCTCCTGCTTTGAATACTAGTATGAATTTGGACTATTATGCCTTTCTTTCTTTGTAGATTAGATCATGCATAAATCTTTCTATGAAAATGATATTTGCTATGTAGAATGGTCAGAACTAAAAGGGACATTATATATATACAAAATTTAGGGCTTATAACTTTTTGCCGAAAACTTGGCGCTTTCACATGCTTATATATGAAGCTTCTTTCTTTCTTCTCCTTCTGGTTCATTTACCTAAACTTGTTTACTAAACCACTTCGTTTTGATAGGAATAGGAGCAGGATGGCCTTTTCTTCTTGGTGGCCAAGCCCATTGGACAGTAGGCCTTGTGGCAACCTTGATTTCTTTCAGCAGCATAATTGCAGCAGATACATATGCTTTTTTGGGTGGAAAGGTAGTATAGGCTTCATGAGAAAGACATTGATGCTGCTACCATCACTTTCTTCTCATCTTTCTGGTTATTTTTCAATTAGATTTTAAAAGTAAAGTTATTTAAATGGCTTGAGTACTAATTTCCCCTTGCATTAATTGGTGAATATACCATCCAATGACCTTTTTGGTCCCCTTTTTCTGATGCAGGCCATTGGTAGGACTCCGCTTACTAATATAAGTCCAAAGAAGACATGGGAAGGAGCTATCGTTGGCTTGGGTGGTTGTATAGCAACTTCTGTTGTGTTGTCAAATATATTTTGCTGGCCAGCCTCTTGGCTAAGGTATTCCATCTATGTGCAAATGATGTTGTACAATGATATGGTGACACACACACTCACACTGATAACAGGATTGCCTTGTTATATCTATAAAAAGCATGGATATATGAACTTGAACTACAGCTACTCAACTATTTTGAAATTTTAATATAGTACTTGAGAAATTCTTTTTCATTGTTGTCAGTGCAATAGCCTTTGGGATTCTGAACTTCTTTGGGTCCATTTTTGGTGATCTTACTGAATCAATGATCAAGCGTGATGCTGGCGTTAAGGACTCTGGCTCCCTAATACCTGGCCATGGTAATTATAAACTCTCTTGTTCCAATTCAATAATCTGAGGGTGCAAAAGAACTATATGATATGGGATTCACTGATTATTCTTTCTCAGTTTCATGTTACAAATTTGAGAAACTATTTGATATCTTTATAACTAACAATTTGTGTGGACTATCATGTAGGTGGAATACTTGACAGAGTGGATAGTTACATTTTCACAGGTGCACTTGCATACTCTTTCGTCAAAATCTTATTACCGCTCTATGGAGTTTGATATGTAAATTGTGATGAATAGCAAGAGAAATAGTACAAGATAGCAATTCTACCGGTTCTTTTTTGGATATTGAAAAAGTAGTAAAGAAGCACATTTGGTGGGTATATCCTGGGAAATGAAATCATGAATTCCCAGTTGCTCTGAAGAATCCAACAGAAGGAAAAGCCGAGATTGCATTTGCCACTCTAACTTTACCTGATTGTCAAGTCGAGGACTACATTTTTCATACACTTATGACTTCACTTAAAAGGCGTTGATATTCCTACACAACATTGATACTACCGTGGATGTTGTAGTGTTTTTTACATGCATTCTTGATTTGTGGAAATTTTGCTTTGTAATAATGTACAAAGATCAATGTCGAGATGATATCATAATAAAATTAGAGCCATTAATTTTTTTTTCCTTTTTGGGCTTCTATGTACTTTGATGGACCAATGAGGGCCCAATAAAGCGCTGATTATGATTATCGACAAGATAAGTACTATAGTCTTTAGTTCCACCACTTTGGATTAGGATTGGGGCCTTGGGGCCCAATGCTGTTTGTTAGAAATATATTTTCATTTTCCTTGGAAGATTTCAAAATTACCAAAACATTTTAACATATCTAATTGTCTTTACATAAATTTCTTTAGTTTGAGTTGAGACACAAATTAAGTACGGATTTTTATTTTTTTTTTTCTATAGTACAACAAAATTGAAAACAGAAAAAGAAGAAGCCTGGCTAAGGCTGGCCCCTGCTCAAATCCCATCCCATTGACCATTCCACCCGAACCCGCACTCTGAAAACAAAACCCATTTAAACCCACCTGGGTTTCACATGGCAACCTTCACATTTGTTTCGTCGTT
Organism: Corchorus capsularis; assembly: GCA_001974805.1. Taxonomy (NCBI): domain Eukaryota; kingdom Viridiplantae; phylum Streptophyta; class Magnoliopsida; order Malvales; family Malvaceae; genus Corchorus; species Corchorus capsularis. Next base: position 7,167 of record AWWV01010550.1, on the reverse strand, counting down.
TAGCTAACTTTGATTAAGCTTAATTTCATATATTATAGATATATATAAATGCACATGATTAAAAAATATAAATGGGATTATAATTAGCCTTGAGTCTTATCATTATGATCTTTTGGTGGTTATGATAATGACCCTTGATGTTACTCCTCCATCTCCATTTTGTCCATGGGTTCCCCACCACTAATATATTAGCAACATAAACATCATGTTTATTTTACTTTTTCGTACCATAATTAAGCTCTCCAAAATGTCTACATCTCAAGTCATATTTTTACCTTAATCTTCATTAATGTTGGTGCAACACATCCATCCAATATCTTAATTACCACGTGTCTTGATCACAAAATTTGATCATAACTACCTTAATTTGATAATTTCCCATATCTTAATAATTATATTTTTAAAAAGAAAAGTAATTTTCGAAATATTGAACAATGGGGCAAAGCACTAACTAAGAAATATCCCATCCATTGACAATAATATCATCATTGATCAAGAAAATGGTTAATTTCATCGGTAAAATGAAACATGTATTATTATCATGATCTATGGTCAACTCCTTGTACCGTCTACCAATAAAAAACCAGTGTTAGGGAAGAGAATTAAAGTCGTCTATGATCTCTTAATTATATGAGAAAATGAACTATATATATAAATAAAGAAAATAAAGAAATACTAGTAGAAGAAGAGATCAAGAAATTAGGGCGGTCAGCCAATAATTAATCGAGGCAACTAACTAGTTAAAGGACAAAAAGACAAAGAGCGAATTAAGCCAAACCCTAAAGAATTATCACATGGACTTTGTCTGTTTTTAAAAATACATATATAGTCTTACGTATGTCATCGAATAATGACAATTGCCAATAATCCGAAGAAAATGTACGTGTTGCCAAATCAATTGCTCTGTCCGTTTCTTCCTTCTTCTTCTTTATGTCATTTTTGTTTTCTTTGGGTCCATTTTAATTAACAACTTTTGTTTTGTTGGTTTTTGTTTACTAATTGTTTCCCCGTCCAACATTCTTAATTTCCATATAATAAAAAGGAAATTGAAAAATCTTTCCTTCTCTTTCTTTTTTTTTTTTCCTTTTTGTGTTTCATTCAATAATTGATTTATTTGACTTTGCCACACATTGGCCGGTTTGATGATAAAAATTCTTTCAAAATTTAGATCGGAAGTTTCTTTCCAAAGGCTTTACCAGAAAAAAAAAAAAAAAAAAAAAAAAAAAAAAAGTAGACTAATTTGTTTGACAAATACAAAACATACTAATAATACTATTAAATTAAATAGAAATGAAATGAAAAGAAATGAAAGCATGAAAAAGACTTGGAGAAATAATGAACGAGGGGTTGACCTTTTAGAGGATGAGATTTTCCAAAATATATATACAAAAAGGAAACATTATAAGATCAGAAGAAGAAGGATAAAAAGAAAAAATTATAGACACTGGATTTTGGAGGCTGGCCAAGGCCAAGTCATCCATGCAAAATAGGGTGTGGAGCCAAACCTCCACCAAATATAAATGAGAATTGAGGAGAGAGTCTTGAGCATGAAGATCAAAAGGGAAGAAGAAAAGCCAATAAAATTAATAATGGTGATCAGTTAATTTTGTTAATGGAGGGCCTACCATATAATTGGCTTTTGACAAAGCAATTGAGTGCTTACTTTTTAGTTTTGGTATAAAAGGGAAGCTAAAGTATATATAGCAAAAAATAGCAAAAACAAAATGTGTGGGACGCAATCAACGCGTTGCTTCTAAGCTGACTAAGAAATATGGAGAAAGAAAAGGATAGGGCAAAAAAAAAAAGGGGAAATTAATGTATAAAACAATGAAGGAAACTTAAAGAAGAGATGGAGAAGATATGGTGGGCAAGCATCTATTAAAGTGAAGAATGAGAAAAAATAAAAAGAGATATTGTCTGATGAAAACCCTAACTTTTGTTGCACACGCACACCCATGTATCTCAGCTATCCCCCCCACCACATCTCCACCTCACCTTTTGCTTTTCTTTTTAGAATTATAATAATAATTTGCCTAGGATGCTCACAAGGTTTTTTGGCTTTAGCTTCACTTGTTTTAATGATATACTATTAATTTTCTGTTTAAAATCTTAATTAAGTACTTATTGTATCTTTAATTTGTATTCATTTATGATATTGGTACCAAAGTGATGGGTCTTGGCATGTGTGTTAAAAGGCTGCAATCATTGTGCTCTATATATATGGCTCAACCAATTCTATCACTTTTCTCCTAAACTATAAGCTTTTTCTCACTATATATATATATATATATATATTAGCTGCATGGATTAGTTTATTACTTAATTAAAAGGTTGATAATTGAAATCATCTTTAATTATTAGTTTGTGGTTGCAAATTCATCAATATATATTGGGTGTGCAGTGTGCTCATATGGCGAAATCATTCAATTAAGGGGAAGATTTGTCAATGTGAAGAAATCATGGGAATAAAATTGGAATATTTGGACAATTCAATAGTAATAAATCATGCCAATTAGGGTTAAATATTTGATTGTTAATTAAGAAGGGAATACACATGATAAACGAAGAGAGATTGCTTCGTTACTAAGGGAACATCAAAAGGGCTATGGGGGCAAAAAAGAAGAAAAAAGGAAACACCATCTTCGGGCTCGCTAGATCATAATATCATATCCTGAAACTTTCAGAGTCTTCTTTACAGCTTGTCGTAAGCAAAGATACGTTATATATAGAATGTGCATGTTTCTATATATCATAACCTAAAAGATAATTATAATAACTAATAATTTAATTATTTAAGAATCATGCATGGATTGATGTAATTTGTTGTGAATAACAGTAAATATAATCTTTGTCGAGGCCCATCTATAATCTAAACTACCTAGATAGAAAGATTTCAGCATTCCAACGTACCTAAAAAGGGTTATCTATCTCGAGTTACTGTTTTTTCCTTTAACTTTTTCGATATTCTTTACCCATGCAAAGATTGGACCCGCCAATATTATTTGTTTTTTTCCTATGCTTTTTGTAAGCTCTAGGAAGAAATTTTAATAAAAATGGAAGTTTACAAGGTGAGACTGTGGCTTTAGAAACACTAAAAATGGTTTGGTGAATTACAGAATTAGGCTTTTAGCTAGTAGTTAGTGACCCACCCCAAAACATGTTTTTGGAACTTTGAAGAAGACAAAAGCTGGCAAAAAATGTCTTTGAGAGTCTTTATAAGCATATTGTATATCTTTGTTCTTTTAAAATTAGACAAAAAAATTATAGTATAGTCTTATAGTATAGTATAACTGAATCCATCGATCCCTCACTCCTAGGAGGCTTCTTGAAGACAAAAGTGCTTACCTCAATTCCTTAATGAAAAGTTGTTTATCATTATACTTTTTAGAGCAATTCAAATACAAAAGTGTTTCACTTTTATGAGCTTCCATATCTAAAAGATGCCCAGCCAGCCCTAGCTCTCTGTATTCCTCTTCAATTCCCTGGAATCTGCTTTCAACTGTTGAGGTGACAAAAGACAGGTCCATCCCCATAAATAATAAGAGAGGGCTTTGAAATATTTGGTTTTTGTGGGAAAGAAAGAATGATATATATGGGAAAAGCCACTTTTTTTAATTTCTTATGCATTTGCTTATGTTCTTTCCCTTTCCTTCTCTCAAATGGGCCACGTAATATTTAACCCCATAGATATATTGTTTCCATCCACTGACCAAACTCCATATAATTAAATTTTTCGGCTTATATATATTAGTCTTCATCGATCGATAGATGTTTCTTTTGGAAACTTATTTTTTGGTTCGTAAGGAACTTTGTTTCATAATTTCATTTGAAAGCTACTTGCATACTTTGGGTGAGGGCCAGGGAAAAAAAATGTGGGGTTGCCTTGCCTCCAATTTGTGGAAGGCAAGGGTTCCAGGCTTCCAGCCAAGTTCTTAATACATTAAGCTTTTGAAAATGACTATACAATTTCTGTCTAAAATCCCATTTTTAGATAAGATCAAAAACAAAAACAAACTTATTCTTTCTGTTCTTAATCCGATCATATATAAACTTTATAATGCCTTTTTTTTCTAGCGAATCAACGTAATTTTACTCTCATCCCTTAAATCCTCCAACACTTCTTCGTAATCGTTAATTGACCAATTGTACATTATATCGTAGCTTCGTATAAATGAGATTTGGGGTCCCAAATTCATCCATCTGTGTTCATGATGATAGGTATATGATAACTAACGCTTGCTTTTAAAAACTTTTTTAAAAAGATCAAATGTAAAAAGAGAGAGAAGCATTTACTAGGTTGGATCAAAAAGACAAGTGGATCATTTCTGACTAAAACTCTTTGGGTTTGAGAGTTTTTCTCAAGTTTAGAAATTGGAATCTCATGCAAAGCGGGGGGAAGTCATAACTCACAAGCAAGAGCAACATTATAGATATATATTATTGAGAGGAAAAGGAAAAACAAAAAAATCGCCATGAAAGCTGAAAAGTAAAGGTAGTTTATGATAAGGAGCTGAGGGAGAAACAAAATCCCCATGTCAGGATATATCTTGGTCTGAAGTACAAAAGTGTCCCTTTGCCTCAATAGCAAACATTTTAGTACGTCCCATAATTTACTGACTTAATCATGTTCTTGGCATATGTACTATCTTTGAGAAATTTTGTTTTCAGGCTCCATTTGTATCCTTCTAATGTTGACCAACCTATTTTCTTGACTCCCTTCTAATTATTTTTAATCATAAATAAATAGCCGCATGAACTAAAGGGGGAATTAATATTGAGATTTCTATTAAATATATATAGGGTAATAGGGTTCAAATCATCTTAGGGTTTTTTTTATACAAAAGAACAGATAAGATAAAAGACTAGTGACTAAGGTCGTAATTAGGTGCCAATTCCACTCCTGTCTTCCTGCAACAAAGGAAGAATTTGTACCGAAGGATCACCCCAAATCACAATTCACTGATCAATAACATAGTTTATCTAGTGATATAAGTGCAAACGTTTAAAAAAAAAAAAACTTCTGACTTATAGATTTTCTGTTTGACCCGATTTTAGTTTTTTTCAATAAATAAATTGTAAAATAAGCTATGTAAAAAATGTATGTAGCATATAGTCTCTCCTTATTTCAACCCAAAGAAAAACTCTAAAACAATATATATTTCAACTTTCAACTATGATGGCATTATTAATAAATTCTTATAGATATATATAATCAGTCAATCCAATTACTTTTCTATCATGAAATTTGAATTTAGTTAAAACCTTGAATGTGAATTGTGAAGTAGGATAAAAAACAGAAAGTAACGCATTACTAGTGCAAATGTATTGAAATGAAATGTCACCCGCATTGGAGAAATCATCAGATGGTGATTGTCCCAAAACAGAATGAATCAGACCGTAAAGATTGCTTAATCTTAGTTGACAAAGACATTTCACTAGGATTGTCTGTAGAGGATCTGGAAATGGACATTTTTCCATGTTCTTATGTTCTGGCCTCTAAGCCTACATAAACAAAGGCCCTCACCTCAGTCAGGCCCGCCCCCCTTAGCCTTAGGCAAATTGGGGGGCCCACCCATCTCTTGGCCTTCCATTTTCATCCGTAGATCTTTGGACTGGCTGGCACCATCATCTATCAGCAACAGCAGGCAGCAAAACTCAGTCCTGTTATTGCACTGTCCGTACACGTGGCTCGACGTACGATCACGACCATTCATTCTCCTGGGCCCCTCCTTCCCCTTTTCTATTAATTAAGTGGAGAGATTATTATATCATACAATTCCATCCATCCTTTCGTTTCGTTGTCATTTTCAATCTAACTGTCCCCCAACGATGCTGCACGTGAGACAATCAGTCGTGATCGTTGGATTGGAGATTTTAACAATTGATTTCCAGGCCTTTACCAATGAACTCCCCCCACGTGTTAATTCGAGTCTATTAGGACTAGCTTCTTGGATCCGCTTGCTACACCTTAGAAAAGCTTCTTTCATACATATACCAAGTACTTAGATGGTAATTGACTTTTATGAAGCATTTTTTGCAATGAGGGCTTATATTTATTTTTCTTTTTTTTTTTTAAATTTCAGAAATAAATTTGTACGTAATTCAAAATTGAAATGGCAAGAAGATTGTAAAATAATTATTTCTTTTTTGTGCAAAAAATAATTTATTTCTGAAATAAAAAAAAATGGAGTAATTAATACTGATGAATTTGTTTCGTAATTTGGTAATATACAAAAATAAATCGCTTTTCTAGTGGTATTCGTAATTTATTTATTAAGCGTTGAAGCTTTTTGCAAGATATTTGTGCTCTAACTTTTATAAAGCTTTTATATACGTACCCAGTTGCTAATTAATTCAATTGATAGAAAATGGTGACCACATGCGAGGCACGAGCTAATTCGACCGGCAAACAAGTTGCATTAACCACGGCCTACCAAAGAAACATAATATGAAAAATGAAAAATCTTTGCCTTTTGTTTTCTTTCCTTTTCTCGTCCAAGAGATTTCTTCGACCAAAATATCTTAATCATTTCTCTATGAAATAGTATTCATTTATGTGGAATTTGTGACGCATAATAAAAAGAAGTTTTGTAAATTAAATGCAAATCCAAACTTCAAATTGAGCTTAAAGGGATCAGTTAAAATGGAAAAGTAATTAACTAATCATACATAAATAATATGAAAATTACTATGCAAGTCCAAAGTGTAATGTTCTCTATAGTATTCTGAGGATAAGATGCATGCTATTATTAAGAATTAAGAAAAACATATAACATCAACCAACATCATAATTTGAACATTTCTTTTATTCGGGGTGATTAATTTCATAATATATCCCAAGTCTTGCAAATTGGAGTTTTATTATGGCCTTTAAATATATAAAATAATCTAATCTTATTATAAATTAGTATAAAATAATTTAGTAAGGTAGCAACAATAATGACAACAGTAGTAAGGTTGTTTGCCGGGGGTTTTATAATTAGAGTATTCATTTTGTCCTTGAAGCTGACGCATTCGGTTTCTGTTTTCTTTAATTAAATACCTAAAAACTTATAGTAATGCTACTTAATTAGTAGTTAACATAATAATTAATCATATGAAATTGATTTAAGTATACACATTATTTAAAACCAGAAAGCCAAATATTTCTCCTGCTCTATCTCTCTC
>AWWV01010548.1:0-59124 GCA_001974805.1 Corchorus capsularis | reverse complement strand
AACGATATCTGAATTTTAGGGCTCGTAGAATGAATTTTGGGTTTCTCTATGTTATATTTGCGATGATCGGATATTAGATGAAATTAAAAGTCTTATTTTTGGTTTTTGGATCCGGAGAGAAAAATTCCTCCCTTGATTTTGATCATCGCCTCTATATATTTTCTTTCTGCCATATATATATATATATATATATATATATATATATCACATGCAAGAATATACACTTTGCTATGAGAATTTGATGTCTACGAGGAAGGTATTTCCGTTGGTGCAACGGGTTTAATTAGCGGGTGGGTCGATTTCTATTTGGAGTAAGGAAAATTTCATTTTGGAGTCTTGGGGTTTAGCAATAGGTTCACTTTTTGATTGGAATAATGAATACTTTTAATTTAATCTAAGATATGTGATACTCCATGTTTTTGTGGTGATTTTATTATTGTGACATCAACTATTGACTTCTTTGTTAGTTTCTGTCTTATGTGGCTTTTGAAGAACATTTTGTGTTGTTTTGTTAATACTTTCACTTTGATCCATGTTCTATAAAATTTCTTTGTTTTATAGGGACGTGGTGGCATACGGGGTTTCATATGACATCACCTCCAATTATGACGCTACCATATCCATTCAAGGCATTGGTTTTTTGAGCTTGATGGGGCTGAGTTGCCGTGGTACGTTTCAATTTCAGTTTGCTTTTTTACCATATCTCAGATTTTCTTGTTAGTTTTTGATTAATTATTGACTCTTGATTCAAGAATTTCAAGTTATATATATATTATTGTAAGTATCAATTCTTCATTTTATTTTTTGCTAGGGCGTTATGTGATTCCATCTAAGCTAGAAGAAAAAAAATATGGAAGCTTGTTAGGGTCAGTTTCCGAATGAAATTTGCATGGAAATTCTCGAGTCCTAGAAGAAAAAAATATGGCGCTTTGTCAGAGTAATTTCCCGAATGATATTTGCATGGAAATTCTTGAGAGATTACCTGTTAAAACACTTCTTCGGTTCAAGGTTGTATGCAAGTCATGGAAATCAATGATCTCCTCTTCCTATTTCATCGACCGCCACTTTGATCAATCCACCACTAATCGTAGTAGGTTAGCAATCGTCCTAGAGGAATATTCTAAACTTGAGCGCAAGTGTTCAATCCTCTTCCACACACTCAATTTCAATGCTACTTCTGCCGGAGAAACTATGATTGTTGAGCACCCAATTACAGGATGTGAAGAAGCCGATCTCTTGAGTTGGTGTGGGGGCTTATTGTTGTTAAGAGTTAAATGTTCCCGTAACTTGTTGCTTTGGAACCCAGCAACTAGGAAATGCAAGGAAGTCCCAGACCCGCCTGAGGCGTGTTACTATGAGTACAACAGAATTGCTGCTTCGCTTGGATATAATTTCACTCTTAAAACTCATAAGATAGTTTTAATATGTGAAACTCTACTTGGTAGACATAGAAACGAATTCTTGGTTTATCAAGTTAAAACAAATTCGTGGACATCCATTTATACCAATGAGGATCGTGAACGTGCTTATTACAGTAGGGCTAAAACTCTAGTTAATGGAGCACCACATTGGTTGGTATGTTATGAAGATCGTGGTCATGATACTGTACGCTATGAGATTGAATACTTCGATTTTGACACGGATGAATTTATGGTAATTCCACAGCCTGACCACCATGATTATCGTGCTACAGTGTTCACTAAGCTATTAGATATGGAAGGGCGTCTTTGCATTTCTAACTTTTCACCTGGTAATGGTATTTTTAAAATATGGGTAATGGAGGAATATGCTGTTAAGGAATCTTGGTCGGTGACCTATTTTAATGACATCATTACCGGTACACCAGTTTGTTTTGCAAAGACCATCAATGTTTCACTTGTCAGAGAAGGTGTTAAACGAGGGAAAGATCGTTGGCTCGACATTTACCACATTTACAAGGACAAGGAAAAAGGAAGTGAACTCAAATTTTTGGCAGGTAAAGGTATAACTGACAATGCTTTTGTATTCGTTGAGAGTTTGATTTCGCTCGAGACTGAAAGGGTGGAAGAAGTAGAGTTAGTGTAAGAAGAACCGATTTGGGAAGCGGAGGAAACTGATCAAGTTCTTCACACCCAGATCCCAAGATAAGTTTTTTTTTTTTTTTTTTTTTTTTAATGTTAGAAATACTTTCTTTTCTCCTGTATTATTATTTTTTTTCTATACAGTTTTTTTTGTAATGTAGCCGAACACAAGAAGTCAAGTTGGGTTTGTGCAAATTGAATTGAATTTGTTGAATGGCTTTTTTTTTTCCTCTTATATAGGATTTTTTTGCTCAATTTTATTCTTATACTCCTATATATTATTGTCTTGCAGGCTGCAAAATCCTTAATGTCTTAATTACTTCTAATGGCTGATCAAACCAATTTATTTATGTAATAAAAATGAGGACATGCTTTTTGGCCATTTGGCAAAGCCATTTATTTTGGCCTTCAGTGTGTACAAACATGGGAGAGTTGCCAATGGACTATGGACCAAAGCCCATGTGCATTTCTATTTTAAGCTTCCCCTATGTCTAGCCGGCCTATGTTTTTGCTTTTTATTATTAATTGTTAACTTTTGAGCCCAAAAGAACCTTCCCCGCTTGAGTCTTCGACTCTTGGCCCACATTTCTTAAGAAACCAAACCTCAATTAGTTTCTTCTTAAAAAGCCCATTACCAATTAGTAATTAGAATTTTTTATAGTGTTATTCCTCGTGTATCTGATAATCATACCGTGTCACGATTATTTGGAGTCAAGTTGGGTTAGTCTCATATGGGAAAGCTCTCCCATTACATAGTTTCGTTATTTCATCATTTAAAAAGCAAAACTTGAAACTTTACTTAAGTGACATTTATCTCTTTCTACTTAATCCGATCAGAGGTAGTAATTAGAAAATTATAATTTTTGGTAATATGAAGATATAGTATAAGATTACCCAAATCAGGAAAAGGGTTATTATCACAGACATTCGGTGCATTTAATAAAAGAGAGAGATTTGGTAGTTGTTGGTGCCAGCAACTTTTGCTAGGTTTTTGTTTTTGATCCGAATTTGATTGATAATGAAAGGATAAATGGGTCACGAGAGCGGTAGCAATGTAGAAGGAGACGCAACGCAACCCAACCTCTTTATCTATTGCTGAAAAAGCATAGCGGCAAGCAACCTATATTTTAGTTTAATGCTCTCTGCAGTGATCTGTTGTCAAGTTCCATCACGTTTCCTTCTAGACCTGACAATTTCTGGCACGACACGTTTATACGACACGGAACGATACGGGTTTTATCGTGTTTGTGTTTGGATTTAACGTGTTTCGTGTTTAATCGTGTCAGCACGATTAAGGAAAAACGTGTTTCGTGTCATAACCGTATAAAACACGGCTAACACGATGTGTTACACGGATAACACGTTTAGTTAATCGTGTTATCCGTGTCAACACATTAACTGCTAAAACGATAACACGTGTAGTAAACGTTTATAACTTTATATGTTTGTTTAAAATAAAATACCACTTTGACCTTTTGAAAATAATAAAAAAACATTAATATTGTGTAATTTTATAAATGTTTTAGGGAGATTTTTGGTAATTTTAACATGTTTAAATTATTCGTGTTAAAACGTTTAACTCGTGTTAGTCGTGTCTTGTCGTGTTTTTGGTTAAACGTTTAAAAAATCGTGTTTAGTTGTATCGTATAGTGTACACGACTAATAAACAGTTCTCGTAAACGTTTTTAAGACCATGGCACGATTAGTTATTCTTGTCGTGTTCGTGTTTAGCCATATACTCCTAAATTATACACGTTTATACGACACGAAACACGAATTGCCAGTTCTATTTCCTTCCATTGAATAATTAACTTGGTTCGTATGAATGATTACATTATTTACGGAATTTTACTAATTAATTTTCAATTTTTTGAAATTAATAGAAAAAACTTTGCAATGATTGATTTGGGAATTGGAGTTATTTTTTGTTATCCAATTATATGGTGTTACGAGTTGATCGGTCCGCACTGGTGCTACGGGAGTTCTTTTTTTAGAATCGTTATTTATCACCATGCATATATTAAAATATTTTCGTCGTAAATTTAAAATGGAGATAGTGTTTTGACGTGTTTATTATTTCCTTTTTTAAGATACAGATTTTTCAAAAAATAATCGACGGGAAAAAAACAAAGTTAATAAATACAGCACTTGTGGAATTGACAAATGGGAGGGTGCAATTAACTAAATCTGGTTCTAGAAATCTTATAATTACCAAAATGGTAAGGGTAAAGAAGGAAATAAATGAATATGACATGCGACTTTTTGAGTCATTTGTCAATTGAGAAATGACCAAAAAGTCTAGTTATTTAATCCCCTCAAGAATAAAAAATTAGAACATTTAAGTAATTTGCCAAGTAGATAAAGATGAAAAATGTTAGTTATCTAGCTCATCATCAATCCTTGATGGGGATCATTTATTAATTTCACTACTCTATTCAAGTTCATTGAGAAATGATCAAAAAGATTACTTATTTAATCCCCTCAATAATCAAAAGTTAGGACATTTAAGTAATCTGCAAAGTAGGAAAAGACGAAAAAAATAAGTTCCCTAACTCCAAAAGCAAGTCTTGGTAGGGATCTTTTAGTAATTCCACTACTCTATTAAAGTTTAGGACATTTAAGTAATCTGTCAGGTAGGTAAAGACGAAAAAGATTACTTCTCCAGCTCATCATTAATCCGGGGTAGGGATCTTTTAGTAATTCCACCCAACTTATCATTAATTTGGGGTAGGGATCTTTTAGTAATTTCACTACTCTATTAAAGTCAATTGAGAAATGACAAAAAAGTCTAGTTATTTAATCACCTCAAGAATCAAAAGTTTGGACATTTAAGTAATCGGCCAAGTGGGAAAAGACGAAAAAAATTAGTTCTCTCGCTCTTCATTAATCCGGGGTAGGGATCTTTTAGTAATTTTCATATGTTTATTCAAATAATATGTTGTATATATTGGGTACAAAGTCAACAAAAGTATTGAAATTAGATGGATAAGATTTTGGTTTAACCAAAAATCTCAACTGACGTGGCAATACTTAGTTAGCAACGTAACCGAACAGGAAAAAAGGAACCGTAGGAGAAGTCCAAACCTATATTAAATAAGGATGTATCCGTATCTGTCATCTTACTCCAATTAGGCAAATTACAGTGTCTTTCCGTTTAATCTTTGAAGACAAAACAGCTCAGCAAGTTCGGTCGGTCAGTTGGTTTCTTCATCTATCTATCTCTTTTGTTTCAATCCTTAAGTCATTATTTTTTTTTGCCTTTCCTTTCCCTCCCATCATCTCCCTATTTTGATAAGGAAAAACAAAGAAAAGAATTTAACTTTTGTTCCTGGTTTCAACGATATCTGAATTTTAGGGTTCGTGGAATGAATTTTGGGTTTTTCTCTGTTATCTTTGCGATGATCGGATATTAGATGAAATTAAAAGATTTTATTTTTCTTGATTATGAATAGAAAATTGATTTCTTTAATTTCCATGGGTATTAGTGGTTGACTTTAGAGGTGTTGCTTGTTGTGCAGTGATATCAGCAGAATGGCGAAAAGCAGCTTCAAGATTGAACATGACTTTGGTATGTTGTTTGGTGATTGTGTTATAGTATTAATTCTTGGTGATTTAATCATTTAGCTATTGTTTGGTTGTGCAATTTTGGTTGGTTTGTTAATTCATGGCTTCTTGTTATTCAGAAAAAAGGCGTGCTGAGGCTGCAAGAATTAGGGAGAAATACCCAGATAGAATTCCAGTAAGAATTAAGCTTCTTGGGTTTTTCTTTAGAAGGATTCATATTTTGATTTTCCATGACTCATATTAGTTTATGTAGTTTTATTTGGAATCTTGCTGGGAAGGCCTATAGGTTGTATCTTATTGTTTGCTGATTGAATTTGCTTGGAACTAAGTATGGCTTTTGACATTTAAATGGTGCAATTGGCTAAAACATGGTTTTTTCTTAAATCTCTGAAGTCAAGCTTTTTGATTCTTAATAAGGCTTGCATTCTCCATTTGTGTTACCGGTATAAGTTATAGTCTAGATACATGTTGGGGGAAGTCAATCTCAATCGTGCGAAGAGTAGTTAACGGTCCCTTTCAAAGCAATGCATTGATGATTTCTAAGATGTTTCTAGCAATGACAATGAGTATTTCCTTTATCTGATCTCTACATGACTACATAGAGATGGTTTAGTGTGTTCATGAGATGTTATAAGTAATAGTTGAGCATTGATATTGGGAAGGCTGTCATTGCTGTCTAGACGTAATTACATGAATAGAACAGATTTAATGTGATCTGTGTTTCAGCAAACCCAATGCCTGTTCTAAGGTTTGGAGTATAAGGAAAAGTTTGCCTTAAGTAGGGCATGAGTGGAAGGACTTTACAAAGACCATCTTAAGGTTAAATGGAGGGTGCTTGAATTAGTTCATTCATGTTTGGGCTTACGTCTGTGAATAATGCAAAAATTAAACTTTATAACTCTGTGGTTCTCACATCTTTCTTCTACTGATATTTACTCGCATGCTTTCTAGGTGATTGTGGAGAAGGCAGAGAGAAGTGACATTCCTAACATTGACAAGAAAAAGTAAGCAATCAGTCTTGCTAATGATTATATTCAGTATGGTATTAGCATTAATAGAAACACTAATTCCTTGTTATCGTCTGCATTGTAAGTCTTTTAATACATAATCAACTTTCAGAAACCTCAAATGGCACTGAACTTGCTTAGTTTCTTTAAGCGCAATGGGAATATACTTTTGTAGGATTCTTATCCAATGACTTGATGATTAAATAATTTACAGGTACTTAGTTCCTGCTGACCTGACGGTGGGTCAGTTTGTGTATGTCATCCGGAAGAGAATCAAACTGAGTGCTGAGAAGGCTATCTTCATATTTGTGGACAGTGTCCTCCCCCCAACAGGTATGCCATTTCACAAATTCTTCTCCCTTATAACAGAGTGAGGGTTAGTATTTTGCGTTTATCAGTTTTCGGTCGTCTGTCTAATTACCTATTATTATCATATATTGCAGGAGCAATTATGTCAACCATCTATGATGAAAAGAAGGATGAAGATGGGTTTCTGTATGTTACATACAGCGGCGAAAATACATTTGGCTAGCAGAGCAGATTGTGCAGTGGCCTGGCCTGATTCTTATGTTAATGTTGCCCTTTGGTTATAAAGTTAAATAATTGTGGCATTAAGCCTAATATATAACTTTTCTGTCTCCACGTGTATAGTTTTCACTGTATATAGCTTCTCAGCATTCTAAAATGTCAGACCAATGAGAATTTAAAATTCATTGAAGTGTGTTCATGTTCCTGCATTTGACAAGGTAATCTATTGAAATAACAAAAGTTAATTCAAAGTGTTTCATCTCGAATCATGAGCTTTCTAAGGAGTATCAGATATTCCATTGTTGCTTAAACTCTGTATAGCAATGACACCAACTAGTTTTCATCAGATGTATAGATAGGACTTGTAACAGTAAGAATTGAAACCAAGACACAGACATAACCACACTGGAGCCAGGCAAGTAAGGGAGAAACCAGTTTAGAATCATGAATGCAATTATGCAACAGTAGTCTGAAATGAGGGAAAGGATGAGCAGAAGTGATTATTCAGAGGTGAATTGCCGTGGAGACAACGGAGGGTGAGGAGATCGAGACTGTTTGACTTTTACGAGACATACCGATCCGATCCGAGCTGATATGTCAACGCCCCCGTTCCCCGAATCCCCATTCCTGTTGGAACACGAGCCTGTCCCGCCGTCGCTCCCTCCTAAACCCAACATTACAAACATTAACATAAACATCCATCCCCCCATCCCAATTGCATCATGCTACAAACAAAACATCAACGCCAAATACATGCTTCACCATGACTATGAGAATGTTCATCTCGCCACGCCAACTATAAAGTATTCTTATTCCCGAGAGATATTGAAAGTTTAACTTCATTCATTAAAAAATGTTGGAAATTATAAATGGTTTAAATTTTTTTTCAAAATATCTGTATATTTCGACGTGAAATGTGAAGAACTGATCTTGTAAAACTCCTAGGAATTCTCTCGTCATGTTTCATTTGTTTCGGGAATATCATAATTAAAATAATAAAAAATTAAGAAGATGGCGTCGCCCGGACTCGAACCGGAGACCTTCAGTGTGTTAGACTGACGTGATAACCAACTACACCACGACACCACGCGATGTCTTAATCCCTTCAGAACTAAGTTAATTGTTGGTTGTAAGGACCACGACCAGGGGTCCAGGAGAGGGTTTGGGTTTGGGTTCGGGCTTTCGGCGGCCTAGCTAGGAGCCTAGGAGTGGTCCGAGTGGAGTGGGAGAGTGGGTCCACGTGGCAATTGAATAGGATCACATGGGAGTTGCCACGTGGCATATATGGCCGGTATTGACGGTTAAGGGGACACCTTTTTTGTGTTTCGCGCAACATGAACAAAGAGGTGGTGGTCCATGTACCCTTGTCTGCTCTTCTTCTATTCTATGGTCCTACCGCTTACACACCTTTCTGTAGGCCCCACGTGTATTTCGGGCCCACCTTCAAATTCAAACCCAACCCAAACCCCGACCCCGACCCAAATCCAATCCCTTCGGCTTTGTGAAGTGATCGAAGGGCCAAGGGCCATGTGCAATTACATCCTTTTTACAGTAAATCTGATGAATTGTTATTTCATGTTGAAAGTGATGATTTTTACTGCTAAACAGTCGAATTATTGCACCACAAGTTTGTAAAAACGCATGGTAAGAAAAATATAATGTAAATTTTTTTAATCGAATCTTAGTCACTAAAAATACGAGTCCAGCACTCTACTGTCAGGCAGAATGTTAAATGACTAATGTAATTTCTCTTATATGAACAACTAACGCATTTTTGGTGGTTGTCTGTCACTCTAATAAGATTATACACGAAAGACAAAAGTTCCTTTATGATAATTTCAGTTTGTTTTCCCTAGAAAAGAAAGAAAACAACCATTTGCTGTATAGCATATGATCAAAGGAAAGTTAACATCAAAACATGTCACGAAACATGTAGGCTAGCTTGGAAGGCATTCGTATTTCTGGCAGGAATGCCGGTCTGCTGCTTGCCTTGGCAACTTCGCGCTCTTAATTATACTTGGTAATATTTCTCAATTTAACCATGATTTTAAAGACGAGTCTTTTTGAATTATTCGAAAAATAGAAACAAAAGACTTGTTTTTATTATAAAACTTGCTCATTCACTCTTTTGTTTTCTTTTCTTGTTTGTTTTTCTAATACTATTAATAAGGGGGGACATTTCAGCCATTATAAACTGCATCGTTTTCGAAGATCTTTGGTGTCGACTTAGATCTAAAAAGGGTTCATACTTTTTAGTTTTACAATATTAGAATATTAAGTTTTTTATGCATTTCAAGACTAAATGGGAGGAGGCAAAGGCAATTAAACAAGGAGAGAGAGAGAGAGGCAAAATCCATGCAAGTAGCAAGTGAAAATCTCTCTCTCACATGCACACAACGACATATGGGTTTAATTGTTGAGTCTCTCTTGGAAGACGAATTGGCTTTTCTTGGGAATTTATATATTTTGGTCTCACAAAATTTATATTTAGGCTTAAGATATTTCAAAAACAAAATCTCTCTTTTGGAAGTTGGAACACTCTTTTTCTCTCTTTCCATATATTTCCAAACGAAAGCTCTGTTTTTGGTCTCTCTCTGTTTAATTTCCCTGGAGGAGTGGTGGGGAAAGTCTATTGTCTTTTTGGGGACCCAATTGATATTGAAATGTGAAAGAAGAAAGACATAAAGGGAGGCCAACCCATATCTCATCTTCCTTTCTTACCTCTTCTCACCCATACATCTGCATGTTCTACGACACCCTCTGTTTGGATACCTGCATTTAATGCTCTTACTACTTATACCACCATAATCGCTACAAACTTTTTATCTCCAACCAAATTTTCGATCTTCAATCTATATTCCAAAGAGTTTCTTCCAAGTTTATTGTTTTTTTTCCCTTATAAACATGTCAATCAAATCTTGCTTTCTAGTTTTCCTTCTATGCCTTTCCCTGCATGCATGTAGTGCTCGTCGCCTTCGTGCAGTTGACAATAATAAGAACAAGCTTGAAAAGGAACTTCACTTCTCCATCAAGGTACGTAGGTTCAAATATATATATGTGATTTTATTGATGATTGTCATATCATATTCTTCTGTTGCTACTTTGACCTAATTAACTTTTCTGGGGTTTAATTAATTTGCAGAATGATATGAAGGACGGTTTCAAGAAGAACATGCCGACAGGTGTAGCAGAGATGACATCTACTTCGTCAAAGGAAGAACATGGATCCATAAAAGAAGAAAGCATCGAAAAGCTGGAAGATGCTGTTCAGACAGTAAAAAAGGCGAAAGGATCAAAAGGTTCAGGTGCAGTAGTAGTTCAAACAAATACTAAAAAGTCTGTGGTTTCAGTGTCATGGCGGGTGCCTCATAGGAAACGTGGCGAAAAACATCCTGGGTTTAACCTGGATTACTCACCACCAAAAACACACCCTCCTTCTCACAACTGAGGTACTGATGATGATCAAAGCACTAGTTAATCTTACTTTTTGACTATCAAGATCGAGAGATGATCAGAGTCACAGATAGCATGGCTTGCATTGTAAAAATATAAAGCCTCTCAAAGTCTTATATTAGGGCTGAAAAATGTTCATCTTTTTCCAGAATAGGCATATATAACTATATAACATGATGGAGTAAAAATTATAATGAGTTATACAAGGCCTTTTTCCCTCTCTACTATTTTATGTACATTGATCATGATCATGGATCATATATATGTTAATTTCTTCTTCAGTAAGAAATTATATTTCTGCTTCATATATTTATCAGTCTTCAATTTCATAGGATAACTACAAAACCATTGATCTCCTATATTAATATCCTTTTTCTTCTTTCGTGAAAAATCTGGCAATATATAATGCCATATAAGTCAAATTTCTCCGCTCCTAATTATTAGGTTTTCGTCAAGTTTATGTGAATGCGACAACGTTTGATCCTTCGGTCCCAGCAAGCATGTTACCTGAAAACATGGACGCCAAGCTTTCAAATACGCAAACGAGAGTTGCAAACTGCAAAGCCGGAAAACGGCGTCGGTATATATATAGCATATATATATTCGCATGCAACAGAAAAGCATTTTTGTTTTTCTCCTGTGTTTTTGTGGGTATATAATGATCCATGCATTCATATATGTTCAATATTTTTATTCCTGCGCAGTTCATATATGCTTTTGTTTAGTAAGAGAGAATCAAACCAATTAATTCATGAGATGACTTTCTTCCAAAATTTCCAGTCACTTCACTTTCTTCTGCTTTACCCAGAAAAAAAAAAAAAGAAAAAGAAATTCCATTTCCGAATCTCTTATTCTTTTGTGCATTAATTTTCAGTTGTGGAAATTAGCTTTAATTATCTTCGGTTCATGTTTACATTAAATGACTATGTACTGTATATGATTTTCTGCATAAGGTCAATCAATGAAGATATTGACGAGGAAAATGAAGTAAACGAATTGGGAATGGATGTAATTTTAAGCTAGCTAGGTTTTAAATTAAGATGAGGTGGTTGGTTTCTTTCACTGGTTGGTAATAAATGAGGTCGGCTGGTTTATATGACTTCTCTCAAAATAACAGTCGGTTGATTGAATCTTCTCTTTTCTGTTGCACTTGCACATGCTATACCCCAACTGAAAATTTGTTTCAGACATGGAAAAAGCAGAGTAGCGGAGGGCCGTGGCCGGGTGGGGTATGTCTTGTGTCGCGACATTAATCAGTAAAATCTTTGGATAATTAATATTTATGTTGACTCCACTCTTTTCTCCCTACATTACATTTTACTTTTCCGCTATGTACCAAATATTTGATTTGATCTCACATACGCGCCCGTTGACTTCAAATTTTACTATATTTCTTTTTTGAATTTATATAGTTTCCGTCCATCAAGTAATTATACAGATTTGCATTGTATATGTATATGTAGTTTGTTAAACTTTACCCACAATATATATATTGAGTAATTATTTGATATATCGGCGATGTAAATTTCGAACTCCACAAGCGGGTTGTGAAGTTGACACATGTCCATTTTTTTTTAATTTATTAAGTTTTAAATATTTCAATTTAGTCTCTAGAGGACACATGTCACCTTTCAGGACCCGTTTGTGCAGTCTGCTAAACTTCATTGATGGTGTATTGTATAATTTACCATATATATTAGTACATAATTTTCCAAAAATTATCTACTACACTTTTTAACTTGAATCAAAATTGAAGGAAAAATTAAACCATTGTAAAAAATGTATATAAATATAAGGACTGATCAAGTTGTGCAAGAGACATAAGATGCAACACTTCCAAGAGTGTCTCTAGACCAAACTATGGTTTTAAACTTTTATTTTATTTTATTTTCTTAATAAAAGGACTTTAGACTTTAAAATCCCAATAAAGTTACTCTCCTAGTATAACTATATATATAGATTATTAAGAGGAAAACCATGCCAACTTTATATTTATATCTTAAATCTTTTTGGTTCAATGCATAACAAAACATCCCACATTGGATTCATTTGACATTTTTCGATGCTAACAATTAAAAAAAAAAAACTTCCTACCAACTGGTTCCAACCCAAAACCCACATTTGACATTTATATATTAGCCTAATTAAAATTCAAGTGAGTTCCTATCTTAGTATTTATAGGGACGTTGTATTCAAAGGAATTACATTCAATTCAAAGCTTTCGGTTTTTGTCTCCTAAAAGTGGATGAATGAAAAGTGAAAACTAGCTGGAATTCAACTCAATTAAATATAAAAACAAAGGAACCGTTAACTATGAATTTTTGCTAATTAAAAATATTTTCTCTTTGATCTAAAAAAAATAAATGAAAGAAAAAGATTGTTTTTTTTTTTTTCCATGTCTTCAAATCTCGAGAGTCCAAGAGTCTAGATTGGGCTCGGTTCATGGGCCACTCTCCGGATTTATTGGGCCGGAGTCTGTTCTGTCGGGTCCATTGGATCTGTCAGATTATCAACTTGTCCACTTTTTTTTTGGCCGAAGCCACTTTTCTTCAGCTCGAATCCTTTTCGACTCTCTTTCCCGCCAAAGCCTTTCAAATCCCTGAAACTGAAATCACAGACGAGAAAAGCCGATCGATCCAATTCGCAAACGGAGAATAAGAGGCTCTCACAAGAGAGATGGATCTTAAGCAAGCTGGTTCATCTCTCGACTCTCTGGTATCTTCATTCAACACCCGAATCGCTGAGCTACAAGAACTCGTAATTGCACGGAACAGTGAGTCAACTCGGAATTCTATTCCTTTCTCCCTTTTCATTTTTCTTGAATTTACTATTGTTTTGCCCGTCGAATTCAGAATCCGACGTTTCAGATTAACATTCTGCGTTTATTTCCAGTGTACCCGGCAAGTAGTGTGACGGATTTGTCGGCGATCGATGCAGCGTTGAAGGGGATGGAGCTGCAGGTACAGGTCATCAAAGACCGATTGCGCGAGGAAACCGAGGCCATTCCCAAAGCCAAAGTACTCATTTTACTTCTAAATCTTCGTTTCTTTCACTCAATTAGGGGTTCTTGGTTTTGAAATTAGGGTTTTAAAATTAGTCAATTGAAACATCATTGGGGAATTTCTTGGCTGAATTGAATTGTTGTGATGATTTCAGAAACTGATTGCTGCATCGCTACGGCAGCAGAAGAAATTGCAGAGTATGTCCGTTTATGCTCCCCCATATTTGCCTGAAAAGATGACAACTTTGAGTTTGGATTTTGATAAAGGGTAATTAACTTAATTGTATTTCTTTTCTAATCATATACTTTGTTAAGGAGTATTTCCCAGATGTAGAAATATTGACATTTTGTACCATCTTTTCTGTAGCAGTTTGGCACTAGAAGCCTCTAAACAGCAGCATCAGCTACAGCCTAATTCTGGGTATTCAAAACTGGATGAGGAGCCTGCTGCTGTGCCCAAGGTTTCAATATCGCCATAACCATTAAACTGATGGATCTGAAATTGGGCTTATTTTTTAACTTCTGTTCATGTAATGGCAGGAGAAGAAGGGCCGGGGCTCTCCACCATTATGGTACATAACAGCTGGTGAACTGGATTCTTTGTCCTCGTAAGTATATCTTTCATTTTAAAGCAATTTTGATGCTACACCAGTTTCCTTGGTGACCTCTCTTCTTTTTTATGGTAGCTTGTTCTTTTTCAATTTTGATGCAAGATAAAAAAACGGTAATGGTTTATTCTGTGTGTAAAAACTAACTCAGCTCTAGTGCAGGTACATGAGAGGAAGGCTCACACTTGAGAAGGTCAATGCAGCTATTAATGACATGGCAACGTATGCAGAGGCAAATGCTCAGCTTGTTGCAGCTCCTAAAAAGAAGGTTTATGTTCAAGCTTTTTTTGGTGTTCAGTTTTGAGTCCTTAATCTTGTGATTGTTACTAATGTTTTACTTTTCTTCATGAAGCTGGCAGAAAATCTTTGGGAGAGAGCTTTGGTAAGTGAAGCCTAACCTAAACCAAGTTATAAGTTATAACACTTTATATTTCTATGTTGTCCCGTTGAATCATAAGCACCATTACACCTCATAGTACAATATTTCCCTTTTCTATCTTCTACAACATAAGACGCATTTCTTATATTACAAACAATTGGGATACTGCACTTTGGTGCTGAACAGGGTAACTAATAGCTGTTATTTGTAAGTGACTTTTTCAAGGTTTCCATATGCAGGAACTGAGAGATATTGCAACGACAGAAGCTGTAAAGGGGAAGCACTTCTTCCTTGAATCTGACATGAAAGGACCATCGTTGAAGCTTGACAACACAGGAAAAGCTATTCTGACTGTGAGTTCCTTCTCCCCCTTCCTTCTTGCCATGCAAATTAAGTTGATTTAATGTTTTACAGTGTGATTTGATTCATAGGCATGGGATATAGTCAGTGATCTAGGATTGCTAATGCATTCCTTGAAGTAATATGGGATGAAAGTCTCGAACAGAGAGTCTGAGTTTAGGGTTGTTTTATCTTTTATCATGATAAAAGAATTTTACCACCATCTATGGTTGTTTGTGCAGTACGAGCTAAAGACATAAGTAATTTTCAGAATGGAAGAGAAAAGACTGTTTTCATGTTTATTTGTAAGCTTATTTCGTGTTTCATGCTGTTTGGCAGGTCCTTCGTCACCTTGGTCGCATCAGTGAGACTCGGATTGGACATCATCGTGTGATCATTCTTTTGAAGCCTCAATGAATTGCCTCGATTCATAATACTGAATTATACTATCGAATTCCTAATCTGTCTTGAAACCTGCACTGATATTGGAATGGGAAGATGATTCAATGCCATCAAAGGTCCGCCAGGAGCAATGGTAAAAGGTACGAGGACTACCTCTAGATATATGGTTCACAACCTAAGAACTCTGTACATCACAGTTGAAGATGTTTTTCACCTGCAACTTTTAGAATTTAGGTATTTGTAATTGGCATTGAGTTTGTTGTATGTGGAGGTTGCTTTTCTTTAGCTGTATTATTCTCTTCTTATATCAAAGCTAAAAATCTTTCCGATCCTGATTTGTGATGTCAAGTCATATGTAAACTTATGCATGGGTTAATTTTTATCCCTCAAGCAACAAATCAAGTCCAAGTGATGACTGGTTAATTATGAACCTTCCATTACCTCACCGTCAAAATTTACAATAAGGAGCTCAGCCTCAGCACTGATCTATTCTTCCGATCAAACTTTACGACATTGAGCTCAGCCATGAATCAAAGATTCATTATAGTCAAAAAGATGATAATTACAAGCTTAATCACAAAGCTTAAGATTTCCCTTACGACCCCACTATAAGGAAAATTTTCTTGCCACGTATACTATGATCCAACAAAATAACGCCATACTCTTATGCCACCCTCTTTGCCCTAAATTCAACACTTAAGATCATGACCAAACTAAATATAGCAAAATCACGCCACCCTTATGGCACCCCCTTTTCCCCTAAATCAAAGTATTCCACACTTAATATATCATCAAATCAATTGCTTTTCCGTATATATAATCATTTAAGTATAAGCTATTAAGCTCACAAAGCATGTCACTAATTAAGGGCAATGATTGAAAAAATAGCACATACAGATCGAAGATGGTGGGGCTAAGCCTTGACAAAATTAGCGACAATCAAAGAAATTGTCAAAACCAAAAATCGGCATTTTCACAAAGGATGATCTTAATTCTTAATTGATCTAATATTATGATCAAATGGGGGTCTCTTTCATTTCATTTTCTTTAATTCCCGTAACACATCAATTATCCTAGTATCTATATAAACCCTTCACTCAGCTCGCCATATTCACTGCACTCAAACACAAAAGAAACAAACAACAAAATGGCTTCCAATAAGGCTGCAGCAAGTGCAACCACCGCTCTTGTCTCTCTCAACCTTGTGTTTTTCACTTTGGTGAGTTCAACTTCGGTGATCCCTTCCATTCCCGAGCCAACGACTCCCAATCACACACCAAAAACGGAACCAGCAACTATCACACCTTCTTGCCCCAAAGATGCCCTAGAGCTTGAAGCATGTGCCAACGTGTTGAAAAGCTGGCTTATCGGTGTTCCAGGCGGCACGACCCCAAGGCCTTGCTGCAGTCTCATACAGGGTCTTGTTGATCTCGAAGCTACCGTTTGCCTCTGCAGTTGCATTAAGGCCAACGTTTTGGGCATTAATATTAAAATGAAAGTCCCATACATTATGAACATGCTTATGAACTACTGCAGTAGAGGTGTCCCTACAGGCTACCAATGCACCTAATTTTTCTGCTTCTAATTAGTTATAATCTCAAATGCATGCTTTTGATCATGAACATGATCTCCATTTTCTTTATTACTACGTATAACTTTTTGTTGTTTAAAAGCTTTCGTTTTCTTTTGCTTGTGAGTTGTAACGTACGTCCTTATTGTTATCTGTTTGATTTGGTCTTGATCAACTCAATCCGCAATGCTCTTTCCTCTATTCTAGAAGAAATAAAACGTTTTGGAATAATGCTCATCGAGTCTTTGATGGATTTGTTTTTTCATATTATGTTGATTTTGACATTAATGATAATCTTATATTCCTGATCCATATAGTTAATTAATTACTTAATTAGCTAAACAAAATTATAGAAGATTGGAAACAGAGGTGATTTTTTTGGTTCCCCCAATCCGTTTGTATATCAACATATGTGAACATTTTATGTCATTATAACAATCAATTGAAATAAAATTCAAAATTGAGAAATAGTAGGTTTGTTTTGTCACCTTGATCGAATCAGTGAAACTCGTATATGTGCAGAGTCCTCATGATCAATGGCAAAACTTACCAGACAGAACTATGTCTCTATGAATGATGTAGACAACCTTAATCTTTCTGATCTTGATCTGTGATGTCAAGTCATATGTAAACTTATGTATGGGTTAAAATTTCATCCCTCAAGTGACGACAAATTCAAGTAGTGATGGCTGGTTAATTATATCAACTTTCCATTCAGTACCACACTGTCAAAAATTTTGATGGTCATGCCAAAGAGTGAAAAAATATATAACAGCAACGAATTTGCCAAGCTGTTATCACCATGTGTGCATGCTGATGCTTTATTCTGTCCACTTGAAATGATATATAATTCCCTTCAAGTTCTTCGGAAGCAAAAAGAATCTTGGATTTTCATTGTTTTTGTATTATTAGTTTTCTTTGAGATATTTCTCTTTGAGAAGGAGGGGAGAGAAATATATAATTCTTTATTACTTTTTTTTAGGTTTATATGGAACCCGTGAATGGTTGTTAAGGGATCAATGAAAGTGTGCAGATTCAAATTGGCCTTTCTGTAATAATTGTATTTATCTATCTCATTCTCAAGTCATTCATCCCATCCGAAATGCAAATCTGATGCAAACAAACAAGATTTTCCTCATTTTTGGAAATTTTTTTTTACTCAAATCTATTTGATTTATTATTATGGTATTAGGGAGGGAGGGAGTCGTGTCACACTCACTAGGCGAAAGAGGGTTCAGTTTGATGGGATCCTCAAAACTCAAAACTCAAAATAAGAAATTCTGTTTTATGATTCAGGATATCAGAAACAGTTATTTCATGTGTTTAATTTATCATGAGAAAAATGACAGATGTAAACAAGTTAGTAGCCCAGGAGCCAGCTAAGTAATTAACAAGAAGCCAAGAGATGACTTAGATGTAGACAAAGATAAAATCTCTGAAATCAAATTAAGTTAGAAGTAGGGGCTTTTTTAATGGGTAATTAATAGAAGGCAGGCAAAATAATAGAAATCCAGCAATGTAACGAAGTGTAAAACATGGCCTATTCTCCAAGTTGGCACCGCCAACCCTTGCCAATGTTATAATCTACTCAAATCTGCTCACATGGGTCTCTCTCATTTTAATTACTATCTTCTTTGATTCCTTAACTCATCAATTCTCCCATCTATATAAACCCTCACTTATCTCGCCATTTTCACTGCACTGATCAAACACAAAATCAACAAGGCAACTTCCTTCTAATTAAAGACTGTTTGAAAAAATGGCTTCCAGGGCAGTTGCAACCACCGCTCTCCTCCTTGCTCTCAACCTTGTCTTCTTCACTTTGGTGAGTTCAACTTCTTGCCCACCGGAGCCAAAGACTCCCAAACACCCCCCAAAGAGCAGCCCTCCATCCACCAAACCACCATCCACGAAGCCACCAGCAGCTTATTGCCCTAGGGATGCCCTAAAGCTAGGGGTATGTGCCAACGTGTTGAAAAACTTGCTTAACGTTGTTATTGGGACCCCACCAAAGACACCTTGCTGCCCTCTCCTTGATGGCCTTGTTGATCTTGAAGCCGCAGTTTGCCTTTGCACTGCCATCAAGGCCAATGTGTTGGGCATTAACCTTAATGTCCCAGTCTCCTTGAGCTTGCTCTTGAACTACTGCGGCAAAAGTGTCCCCAAAGGCTTCATCTGCGCCTGATTTTTCTGCTTCTTAATAATCATCTCAACGCTTTTGATCATCTCCATTTTCTAGATTTTTTCATTTTTGTTGTTAAAAACCATTCTTTTTCTTTTGTACCTTCGTGACGTATCTGTTTGATTTGATCATCTCAACGCTTTTCTTTTGATCAACTCGATCAATCCGCAATGCTCTTTTCTTTTTTCTAGAATAAATGAATTTTTTTTTTATAATATTGTTCCATTTAGTCTTGATGAATTTGTTCTCTTTATAGTATTTTTATTGATTCTAATGATCTTTATAATATTCCTCAACCATATATAATCAATTAGTTAGACAAAGTTTTGGAAGATTGAAAACAGAGGTCGGATTTTTTTTTCTTTTCAAATCCGTCTGTATTCTCGCATGTGAATCTTTTTTTTCTTTTGGTGGATAAATAACATGTGAATCTTATGTGTCAACGTAATTAAGAAACATTGATTAAATTATTATTCATTACTACTATTTAATTGAAACAAATTAAATTTGAGGAATATAAAGTTCGTAATTACCTCCAGAACCAGAATGGCGAAGACGATTGCTTTTAGTACTCTACAAACAAAACCAAAGTGGAATCATTATCGTAAAGGACAAGAAGTTCTGGGCGTTAACCTATGATCAGACATCATCGTCTGAACATATTCTTTGAAGGCTAGATAAAATGTCTGAATTCTATATACATCTCAAAATGCTATGTCTTGTTATTGCTCTGATGTTGAAAGATTATTATTCAATAGTACCACGCCATGATCATTCTTATAGAACAAAACTTGGGAAAAACATATCACTTTGAGTTTGAGTTTGTTGTACGAGGATGTCTGCTTTTATTTATAGGCTGCATTCCCTTCTCAAATCAAGCTAAATCTTTCTGATCCTGATTTATGATGTCAAGTCATATGTAAACTTATATATGGGTTGAATTTTTATTTACCAAAATAAAGAATTTAATCACTCAAGCAACTAAACTTATTCAAATAGTGATGGGTGGTTAACCTAGCTTCCATTCAGTGCCACTGTCAAAATTTTTAATTGGCCATGCCATTGCCAACGAGTGAAAACTAACAGCAAATAACTTGCCAAGCTGTTATCACATGTGAATGCTGATGCTTTATTCTGTCCCCTTGAAACGATAATGCCCTTCTTCGGGAGCAAACAGAATCTTGGATTATCATAAAGAAGGAACAGAGCACCCTGCATTCCAAAAAAAAAAATGGCCTTTCTGTAATAATTGTATTTAATACTTTAATAATTTTTCTATGTTTATATGGAACCCGTGAATGGTTGATAAGGGATCAATGAAAGTATGCAGATTCAAAGACCTTTCTGTAATAATTGTATTTATCTGAAGTCATTCATCCGAAATGCCAATTTGATGCAGACAAAGAGGACTTTCCTATTTTTTACTCAAATTTTATTGACTTATGGTAGTAGGGAGGGAGTCGTGTCACTAGGCGAAAGAGGGTTCAGTTTGATGGGATCATCAAAATTCAAAACAATAGTTTTTGCTTTATGATTCAGGATCAGAAACACTCATTTCATGTGTTTTATCATCTTAAAAAAATGACAGATTTAAACAAGTTAACCCAGGAGCCAGCTAAGTAATTTACAAGAAGCCAAGAATGACTTAAAGATATAGACAAATTAAGAAAGGATGAAATCTCTGAAATCAAATAAGTTAGAAGTAGGGGGCTTTTTTTAATGGGTAATACTAATAGAAGGCAAAATAATAGAAATCCAGCAATGTAACGAAGTGTAAAACATGGCCTATTCTCCAAGTTGCGCACCGCCAACCCTTGCCAATGTTATAATCTACTCAAATTTGCTCACATGGGTCTCTCTCATTTCATTTTCTTTAATTCCTTAACACATCAATTTTCCCATCTATATAAACCCTCACTTACCTCGCCATATTCACTACACTCAAACACAAAATTAAGAAGCAACTTCCTCTCAAAAAACTGTGAGAGAGTTTGAAAAAATGGCTTCCAAGGCAGTTGCAACCATCACTCTTCTCCTCTCACTCAACCTTGTGTTTTTCACTTTGGTGACTTCAACTTCTTGCCCACCGGAGCCAAAGACCCCCAAACACCCCCCAAAGAGCAGCCCTCCGTCCACCAAACCACCATCCACAGCTTATTGCCCTAGGGATGCCCTAAAGCTAGGGGTATGTGCCAACGTATTGAAAAACTTTCTTAACGTTGTTATTGGCACCCCACCAAAGACACCTTGCTGCCCTCTCCTCGATGGCCTTGTTGATCTCGAAGCCGCAGCTTGCCTTTGCACTGCCATTAAGGCCAATGTGCTGGGCATTAACCTTAATGTCCCAGTCTCCTTGAGCTTGCTCTTGAACTACTGCGGCAAAAGTGTCCCCAAGGGCTTCATCTGCGCCTAATTTTCTGCTTCTTAATAATCATCCCATTCCCAACGCTTTTGGCCATCTCCATTTTCTAAATTTTTTCATTTTTGTTGTTAAAAAACATTCGTTCTCTTTTGTACCTCTGTGACGTATCTGTTTGATTTGTGGTGATCAACTCGATCATATTCTAGAATAAATGAATTTTTTGGATTAATGTTTCATTGAGTCTTGATATAATTGTGCTTCTATATTTTGTTGATTCTAATGATCTTAATATTCCTCAACCATACATGTATATTAATAATGACATGGTAGGGCAGGGGTGTGTTGGGCGTTGATCTATGACTTAATTAACCATCCCAAATTTCGGATTAGGAACTTCAAATGCACACTTAATTAACTGTGACATAGCGAATAAATATATAATATAACTACCCAATGCAAAGACTATAAAAATAAAAATGTTGGAGCAGTGAGTCGACTCTGCTCTGCAGCCTGCAGGGTATATTAATGTTATATATGCCATCAAGAAAAATCTGCACAATTTGGATGGTGAATTGGTTCGGGAATTCTATGCACATACAAAGCCTTCGGGGTTATCGGCGCAATAGAGACCCCAAGCACAATGCATCTCAGCGCATAAACACAATGCAGCATAAGATTGCTCTGTTTCAAATCAAGTCCAAATTCAATGGTTATAAATGGTAGTGTGCTCAGAAGTAATACACATAGGCCATAGCCTTGTCCATATACAAATCCTAAAATTTCACTTATGTACAGTATGGGTTAATTTTCACTTGCCAATCTGTTATCACATGTGCACAGTGCATATGCTATGCTGATGCCTCTTATTTTTTACACGAGGGTGGAGCACATAGCATTTCAAAAATGCAAAAAGAAAATAATAATAAGAGGAAGGAAATATTATTATAGGCTATATATAGCTTATGCAATATGCATGCTGGCAGTTCAAGGGGGCTATGGTAAGACGATTTGCAAAATTTACAATAGGAGTTCAAAGATTTTTTCACCTGATTTTACGCAACATTGTTAGGAATAGTCAAAGCGTAAGGAATGAAATTCTCTCCCTATTTTGCTTAATTTTAATGGTATTTTTATTAGGGTAAATATGTAATTCGATATTGTTTCGATCACAACAACGTTCAATGTCAATTTTAATTTCATAATCATACTTCTTAATCCTTTTTTTTCTACGTTTATATGAAATCCGTGAATAATATGGCTGTCATCAAGGGTATATCTGAAGTCTTTATGAAATGACATGCAAATGCTGACAAATTATTAAGAGACTTTGAAGCCAGTAGGGAATTACGGTGTCTCTAACAAGGCAAAACAGAGGATTAAGTTTTGATTGGATCCTCAAAACCAATTGATCTGATGATTTCAGAAACAGTGATCATTTCAAATTTTTCCTCAGAAATGACAAAAATGTAAACAAGTTAGCTAGCCATCGAAATAAGTAAGTTATTAGTAGGGTCATTTTCTAATAAGTAGTAAAATAAAATGCTTAATAATAGAAATCCAACAATGCTTCCAAATTAGTGCATGTGAAACAATAGTCAATTCTCCAAGTTCGCAATGTTTTGCTCACATGGGTCTCTCTCATTTCATCTTATAATTAATCCAAAACACATCAATTCTCCCATCTATATAAACCCTAACTTAGCTCACCATATATATTCACTACACCCTAATTAAACACAAAATTAAGAAGCAACTTCCTCTCTAATTAAGACTGTTGAAAAATGGCTTCCAAGGCAGTTGCAACCACCGCTCTCCTCCTTGCTCTCAACCTTGTGTTTTTCACTTTGGTGAGTTCAACTTCTTGCCCACCGGAGCCAAAGACCCCCAAATACCCCCCAAAGAGCAGCCCTCCGTCCACCAAACCACCATCCACGAATCCACCGGCAGCTTATTGCCCTAGGGATGCCCTAAAGCTAGGGGTATGTGCCAACGTGTTGAAAAACTTGATTAACGTTGTTATTGGGACCCCACCGAAGACACCTTGCTGCCCTCTCCTCGATGGCCTTGTTGATCTCGAAGCCGCGGCTTGCCTTTGCACTGCCATTAAGGCCAATGTGTTGGGTATTAACCTTAATGTCCCTGTCTCCTTGAGCTTGCTCTTGAACTACTGCGGCAAAAGTGTCCCCAAAGGCTTCCAATGCGCCTAATTTTCTGCTTCTTAATCATTAATTACCTCAACGCTTTGGTGATCATCTCTCTCCAATATTTTCTAGATATTTTTTTTTGATGTTGAGAAGTTTTAATTTCCTTTTGTTTGTGACGTACGTCCTTATTAATTGTTTGATTTTAAGGTGATCAACTTGATCCCAATGCTCTTAATTTCCTGTATTCTAGAATAAATAAAATTTTTGGATTAACGTTCAATATCGAGCCTTGACTTGATGGATTTGTTCTTCTTGATTCTAACAATAATGATCTTAATATTCCTCAGCCATATGTATTGCATATATAAAGAATGACATAATATAATATGCCATGGGTACAAAAACAAAAGCATAGTGGGAATAACTATCGTAAAGGAGTTGAGTACACAAGAACTTAGGGCTTGTTTGCTAGTGGAGAATATTTTCTATTTTCCATCTCCAAAAATATCAAAAAAACTAGGTAGTGCCACAACATGTGTCAATGCAAACAAGCATATTTTTAGAGAATGGAGATGACAATGGAATGAAAATCTTAAAATAAAATAAATATGTTTTTCATTTCCCACTCCATTGTCATTTCCATTTTCCAAAAATATATTTGTTTTCATTGACACATGTTGTGTCACTACCTATTTTCTTTGATATTTTTGGAGATGGAAAATGGAGAATGTTCTCCATTACCAAACAAGCCCTTAGTTACTGTTATATTGGGCGGTGATCTATGAGCTTAATCGTTAATTAAGTGTGGCGTAGACGTAGAGTATATAACTATCTAATGCAAATTAAGACTATAAAAGTAAAAGGGTACTGCTCTTCATTCCTTAATTTTTAGGACTCTGCTCTGCACACAAAGCCAAATGTCAAATGGGATCAAGAAAATTCTGCATAATTTGGATGGTGAATTGGTTTGGAAATTCTATATATGCACACACAAAGCTAGCGTTTGAGGGACATTTTTCCCACAGGCATTTACCACGAAATTAAGCTCTGAAACAGAGTGCTCTGTTTCATTATTGATGGGACGAGATTTTTAACTGTCTCTGTCTCTTTCATTACCAGACAAAGACCAAGCCAAAAACAAGTATTATTTGACATACAACGATCTTTGCTTTCATTTAAGCCCGCCTGGGAAATGGGAATTTTACCTCTTTTCGCTTTCGGAACAAACAAAATCGTGGGATTGATTTGGGTTGGGTTGCCCAATTAGGCCTCGTTGTGGGCCTCAAGCTATAGCTAAATAAATTCCAAGCTAAGGAAAGGAAGTCTAGGCTCGTTACTAGCCCAGCTGTCCAAAATTTGTCATCACTCATTGACCTTCCTTGAAACAAACACAACGTACCGGAAGAATGGGAATTGGGTTGACCTCATTTAACCCTAGGCCTGCACAATTAAAAATAATAAAACCCACATATTTTACTTGTTGCATTTGCATAGGCATAGAAATAGAATCCTAAATTTTTCACTTATTTATGGGTTAATGTCACTTGCCAATCTGTTCTCACATGTGCATGCTGATGCTTTCATCTGTCCGGTTGAAACTTGATATAAGTTTCTCTAAATTTTTTACAGAAGCGTGGAGCACATTGCATTTCAAAATTTTATTTTTTTTAAAAAAGGGAAAGAATAATAAAGATTATTATCTATAATTATAGGCTAAATATAGCTTATATGCATGCTGGCCAGTTCAAGGATTGAAATTATTATAAGAAAATGTTCAGTGTTTACGGGCAAGTAGGAGGATTTGCAAAATTTACAATAAGGAGCTCAAAGATTGTTTCACCTGATTTTGCGCAACATTGTTAGGACTTAGGAGTACTATAGTATAGTCAAGCTCAAGGAATCAAATTCTGCCCTTTTTTATAAAAATTTTTAGGGTTTTTTTTTTCTGGTAAATATTTAGTTCGATATTATTTTGATCTCATTCACATTCAAAGTCAAATTTAATTTCATAATTAATCCTGTTTTTCAACGTTCATATAACATCCGTGAATAATATTTGGTTGTTCGTTAATAGGGATCAAGGGAATGCAGATTCTCAAAAATTAATTAAGGCCTCAATAATTGTAGTAATCTGATCAAGTCTTACGAAATGATGACATGCAATTTGAAATACTAAAATGCAGAAATGAAAATCCGTGACTTTCCCTTTCGTTTTTTGTTTTCTTGGAAGAATATTTTAGTTAAATGCTATATTTCTTTATTAAATTCAAATTCCAGTAGGGGGAGGGACTAACTAGCTAGGCAAAACAGGGGTTCAGTTTGATGGGATCCTCAAAACCAATTCTGATTTCAGATTCAGGGTCGACTTAGGAATAGCTAGTCATGATCATTTCAAGTTCTATCTTCATCAAAAATGACAAAATGTAAACAAGTTAGCAATCAATCAAGGAAGCTGCTAAAATATACCAAGTAGCTAGCCAATAGAATTATGACATGAGATGTAGACATAAAATCTGTGAAATCAAATAAGTTAATCGTAGGGTCTTTTTTAATTAGTACAAGGCTTAATAATAGAAATCCAGCAGTGCTTGGAAATGCATGTGAAACATTGGCCTATTCTCCAACTTGTCACACCGCCAACCCTTTGCAATGTTTTGCTCACATGGGTCTCTCTCATTTCATTTTCTTTGATTCCTTAACACATCAATTCTCCCTTCTATATAAACCCTTACTTACCTCTCGTCATATTCACTACACCCAAACACAAAATTAAGAAGCAACTTTCTCTAAAAACTGTGAGAGAGTTTTGAAAAAATGGCTTCGAAGGCAGTTGCAACCACCGCTCTGCTCCTTGCTCTCAACCTTGTCTTCTTCACTTTGGTGAGTTCAACTTCTTGCCCACCGGAGCCAAAGACTCCTAAACACCCACCAAAGAGCAGCCCTCCCTCCACCAAACCGCCATCCACGAAGCCACCAGCAGCTTATTGCCCTAGGGATGCCCTAAAGCTAGGGGTATGTGCCAACGTATTGAAAAACTTGCTTAACGTTGTTATTGGCACCCCACCAAAGACACCTTGCTGCCCTCTCCTCGATGGCCTTGTTGATCTCGAAGCCGCAGCTTGCCTTTGCACTGCCATTAAGGCCAATGTGTTGGGTATTAACCTTAATGTCCCAGTCTCCTTGAGCTTGCTCTTGAACTACTGCGGCAAAAGTGTCCCCAAAGGCTTCATCTGCGCCTAAGTTTATGCTTCTAAATTAATATCTCAATGCTTTTGATCATCTCCATTTTTTTTATTAGCATTACAAAGCTTTCATTATCTTTTGTTTGTGACGTATTTCTTAATTATGTGTTTGATTTTGCGGCGATCAACTCGATCGCAATGCCATTTCTTGTATTCTAGAAGAAATAATAAAGTTTTTTGAATTAATGTTTATCGAGTCTTGATCAATTTGTTCTTTTATATATTCTGTTTATTCTAACATCGATCTTAATATTCCTCATTCATATATAGTTAAACAACATTATAGATATTGATCAAAAACAGGTCAATTTTTGAGCTTAATATTTTATTAGGAAGAAGCATGACATGGGTAGGTAGGGCAGGGCGCAGGGGTACGAGATTCTGAGCTCTATATTTTAATGTATTAATAATAATTAAATACAGAATAAGAAAATCTGAACATACACAGATACATAGATGCGGATAAAGGAAGTTCACGTGGGTGGCTTAATCATCAATGAGACAAACTCACAGCTACATAACAAAACCAAAGTGGAACTATTATCGTAAAGAACAAGAACATAAGTTCCTGTTCTAGGCGGTGATCTATGACTTAATCATCCGAAATTCCGGATTAAGAACTTTTAATGCATGCTTAATCAAGACTATCATAAAGGGTGCTGCAATTTGCATTATTACTATAACTCAAGGTAAAAAAAATTACAACAATTCAACCATATATGGTTTTATTACAGTCACAGACATGGATATATACTGTTAAAAACAAAGAGAATGTATAGAGGGAAGGGGCCAATGGGAGAATTCTAAGCACATTTAAAGCCATCAGGGACCTTTTTACCGCAGGCATTGAGCAACAAAGTGATGGCTACGGGTATTTTAATCTTGATAGTTCCAAGCACATTGGCCTTAATGGCAGTACATAAACAAACTGCAGCTTCGAGATCAGCCAAACCAGAAATCAAAGTACAACACTCTTTACTAGGAGGAGTCCCCACAACCTCATGAACCAATCCCAACCAGCTCCCGCAAACTCCGAATTTAAGAGTGTCTTTGGGACATTTGGCCGGCTGCTTCTTTGGGACAGAGGGAGGCGAAGGCGAAGGCGATGGTTTTTTGGGTGGTGGTGGGCATGAAACGACCTCATGGTTATGGGATGAAACACAAGTGAAAAATAAGATGTTAAGCAAAATGAAAAGAGTAAAACCTCTCAAAGCCATAATTAGTGATCTTTTTCACTTGCAATGAAAGGCAAAGGGTAGCCGGAACGAGAAATTTATAGAGAAGTTACTTTGGCTTGGGTAAAGCAAGTGGAAGCTAGATTTTTATGAATGTGTGATTGACATTATTTTGGTTATATATATTTGTCCTTTGGCTGCACACTATAGATGGAATGAATTGTGGCTCTAATTGATCTCACATTACCATTGCCACATCTAAGTATTAAATTTAGCTAATGGCATTATTCTTCTATGGTAGAATATAATATATATATATATATATATATAGCCTCTGAACGAGAATGCTCTGTTTCGGTAGTGGGATCAATTTTGTTTATGCAGATTAAGCTTGGAACAAACAAATCATGGATCATTCAATGAAAGTATAGCCCAATTGCATCTGGATTTGGGCGTAAAATTAAAATGTACGTCAGCCCAAAATATTAAAGCTAATTATCTATCGCTCATTGAACAAAGCCTGCTAGAGCGCTAATGTCTGGGTCATCATTAGTCATGAGTCATGACCTTCCCTAGAAACAAACATACTCTACGAGCTCAACTCAGACGCCATATATGACTTCTTCCACCATGATTTGAATTTTCTTTTTCTTGAAGAAACCTGGAATTGGATGATTGGATCCCAGGAAAATAAATAGACTAAGAAATGGATTGGGTTGACCTTGACCCTTGGAGAAGGGGATAAACCTTCCATATAAATGATCATGGTCATGGGTAATACTTGTAAATAGGCCTGCAAAATTAATTAAAATCAAGCTACCGATCGAAGATGGTGTTAGCAGAATTAGGAGGGAGCCTCTCAAAGGCAATACATCGGATGACCAATGCTATGATAATCGACGACAAGGTTTTAGACGATTGCCTTAACGAAATCGCCAGAGCTCTTCTTCAGGCCGATGTTCGATTCAATCTAATCTCTGATATGCAAGCCAATATTAGGAAGACTGTCAATCTCAACGACATAGCCGCGGGTCATAACAAGCGCAAAATCATCCAACAGGCAATTTTTGATGAGCTATGTAACATGTTGAATCCTGGGAAGCCGCCTTGTTTCACTCCAAAGAGAGGGAAAACAAGTGTTGTGATGTTTGTGGGGTTACAAGGATCTGGGAAAACAACAACTTGTTCAAAATATGCACATTATCATCAGAAAAAAGGTTGGAACCCAGCTCTAATCTGTGCTGATACTTTCAGAGCCGGCGCTTTTGATCAGTTAAAACAGAATGCTGCTAAAGTTAAGATCCCATTTTATGGAAGACCCATGGAGTCAGATCCTGTAAAAGTTGCTGTGGAAGGTGTGGAAAGATTTAAGAAAGAGAACTGTGATCTCATTATTGTTGATACCAGTGGGCGCCATAAACAGCAAGCTGAACTGTTTGAGGAAATGCGTCAAGTTTCTGAAGCAACAAAACCAGACCTTGTTGTTTTTGTTATGGATGGTAGTATAGGCCAGGCTGCCTTCGAACAAGCTCGGGCGTTTAAACAGAGTGTTGCAGTTGGTGCTGTGATTGTTACCAAAATGGACAGTCATGCCAAGGGCGGTGGCGCTCTCAGTGCGGTGGCAGCGACTGAAAGTCCTGTCATATTTATAGGAACTGGAGAGCATATGGATGAGTTCCAAGTGTTTGATGTTAAGCCATTTGTAAGTCGTCTTCTGGGAATGGGTGGTGACTTGTCTGGGTTCATAGACAAGATTAATCAAGTTGTTCCCATGGATCAAAAACCAGAGATTGGGCAAAAGCTTTTGGAAGGGAACTTTACTCTGAGGATTATGCATGAGCAATTTCAGAACATACTCAAAATGGGTCCCTTTTGGGCAATGGTTCCAGGATTTAGTGATGAATTGATGCCAAAGGGTCGTGAAAAAGAAAGCCAGGCAAAGATGAAGCGATACATGACCATGATGGACTGCATGACTGATAAAGAGTTGGATAGTTCAAGCCCAAAGCTCATGAACGAATCAAGAATGATGCGGATAGCCCGGGGCTCTGGTCGTAACATTCGAGAGGTAATGGAGATGTTAGAGGAGTACAAGCGTCTTGCTAGGATTTGGAGCAAAATGAAGAAGAGTCTTAAAATTCCTGCCTTATCTCGCAACATGAATGCGCAGCACATGAGCAAGGTGCAGATTGGTGCTATGGGTGGCTTGCAAGACTTGATGAAGCAAATGGGCTCTCTCAAAAATATATGATATTGTTGATTATGAATGTTCTTTTTTGAAATTAAATAAAGAGATGTTGATTCAAAATTTTCTTAGTTAGTTACTCTAAGGTAAATTTTGATTTAGAACCCAAATTACTTCATGCTAAAAAAGAAAAAAAGCCTCTTTATGTTTAGTGGTTGGAAGCCTAGTGTAAGGTTTCCGACATGAATAGTTGCCGACTACCTCCACCCATGTAAGCAAATAGGTTCTCTAAATATATATATATATATATATATATATATAAATTTTGATTTAGAACCTTCTCGTAGAGGCCCCAAATTACATACTCAAATAAGAGTCTAATGTTGCGTTATCACAATCTAACATTAATGAATGAGAGGCTCTTAATTGAACCGATATTGTTATATTAGGCCATGATCTTATGGAAGGTTCTTAATTGAGTCAATTTTGTAAATTTCTACCATGATTTGAGTTTTTGAACAATATATTCTAAATTGAGCATTTTTGTAAATGTTAGGGCCTTAAAAGAGCAATTAGCGAAAGATAAGAAGAAAAGAAAACACGGTAGTATTATTGTTTTTCACTCAATTTTTTATGGTTATCGCCCCAAAAGACTTTTTTGTCTTTTACACCTAAAATTCTAACTTTCTCATATTTCAAATTCTCTCAAACCTTCAACTTAAAAATCTCAATTCTTCAAGCAAATCAACATCAAATCATGGCGAATCAAGTTCGTGGAAGAGGCAAAGGACTAATGGGACTCCACGTATGATTTTTTTCGAAAAAAAATCCAACCAAAAACCAAATACGTAGAAACAGTGGCCGAGGCTCAAAAACGGGGCACGGTTTTTTTAAAAAATTTATTATTGATTTAATTTTAAATTGTAAAATTTGTTGTAATTATGAGTATTATCTTTATAATTTCATTTTTATAAATGAAAATTACAATATCTTCTTTAAAAAAATGATAAAAAGTGTATCCTTAAATGAGCAATTTGTTTTTCACTCAATTTTTTATTTACATTCATTTTCATCTTTTTTTCAATTTAAAAAAAAAAGTCATAATAATAATAATAATAATAATAATAATTATACTCTAATTAAACAATTGCAGTCCAATTGAAACTCTAGGTTGACCCTTGGGAAAGGGGTAACCCAATTGAAATTGTGATTAGTTTACCTGGGTGATTAGTTTAATTCAAAAGAAACAAGGCCTTGGCCACTACGACATCCAAACTCCAATCAATCAATATTCAATACGATATAAAAATAAATACCCCCGCCCCCCATCCAAATCGCTACAGTTAAACGGTAAACCTAAGCTAGCAGTGAAATCCAGATTATTCCATCGATCGTTTTCTTCTTTCTCCCTCCGTGTTGTTTCTTGCTTCCTTTGATCCAATGGGTATCATAAGGACCGCCTTCTCTCTCATGGCTGGGACGCTTTTCGGCGTCTACCTCGCTCAGAACTACAACGTTCCCAACGTCAGAAAGCTCGCAAATACCGGCTATGTGATCGCCAAGCACTATGAAGAAAACTACCGCAAACCCAGCACCAGCCATGGCGACGATGGCCTTCAAAAATAATTTTATCAGAATCCAAGACTGATAGATTAGGGAAAGGGGAAAACGGAAGTTGTCAATTCTCGATTTTAGATTTCTGGGTTTATGGATTTTCTTTTTTCTTTATGTGATTTTTAACCTTCAATGGGTTATTTTTATTGGAGTAGAAGCGTAGAACAATTGCTTGTCTTTCAATATTTTTCATGTTATTTACAGTTTTGGGTAAAATTTTATTAAGAAAATTTTTGATCTTTGCTGCCATTTGCATCTAGCCCACCGACACCAAGGATTAAAATATCTAAAAAGTAAAATGCCAATTCTGAATTGAGCCAAGACAACCTAATCATTAAATATTGATAAATAAGGAATTTCAATTGTGGCTTTAAAGAATCGAAATCTCTCAAGCATAAACAATACCCAACTTCTTAAAAATTAAAAGCCGCCCACGTTGCAGCGCCTAGAATGGCACAATCTCTTCAGGTGGCGGTCATCGGAGCCGGAACTGCCGGGCTAGCCGCCGCCAGGGAGCTTAAAAGAGAAGGCCACCGGGTGACGGTATTTGAAAAGGGCAACAAAGTAGGTGGCTTATGGCTGTATGACCCACGGGTGGAGACCGACCCGTTGGGCCTTGACCCAAATCGGGAAATAGTCCATTCTAGCCTTTACAGATCTCTTCGAGTGAACCTCCCTAGACACATTATGGGCTTCACGGATTATCCATTTGTGAAGAAAGCAGATGGGGATCCAAGAAATTTTCCAGGTCATGAGGAAGTGCTCAGATTTCTTGAGGATTTCGCTGTTGACTTTGGGTTGGTCGAGTTGATTCGACTCGGGCATGAAGTCATTCGGGTTGAGCTTGTTGATGAACTAAGACATGAGTGGGTTGTTGAATCTAGGACTCAAGGGAAGGAATCCATAGAGGAAATCTTTGAGGCTGTGGTTGTTTGCAATGGCAAACACACGGAGCCAAAAATTGCAGAGTTTCCAGGTTTTTGATTATTGCTGTTTTAAGCTAGCTTTTCCAAATCCATGCATGGATTTCCTTCATTCAACTCAAATTTACTTGTCATGTTTTAGGGAGGGACACTTGGCCAGGATTTCAAATGCATAGCCATAATTACCGGACTCCTGAACAGTTTAAGAATCAGGTTATATTGAGCATTAATTAATAAACAATCAAAGTTCAAAATTGCTCTTTAATTATGATCTTTTGTTAAATTGATTATTGGTTTCCGGCTGACAGATAGTGGTGGTCATTGGGAACAAATCAAGTGCCTCTGACGTATTGAAAGAGGTGTCCCCTATTGCAAAAGAAGTTCATCAAGCTGTTAGAGGACCTGAAATCCAGCTGAAAAGGCTGGAAAATCTTAACAATGCTTGGCAGCATCCTATGGTTAATTTCTAGTTCATTTTACCAGTGAATTTGCTTTATAAGTTCAATTTTTAAAGGGGGTGGGTGTCATTTTTTCCTGATGGACTGTGACTTTCTGCAGATTGAATGCGCTCGTGAAGATGGTAAAGTGGTATTCCAAGATGGATCAATTGTTGATGCAGATGCCATTATTCACTGTACTGGGTAATTTCCAAAATCACTCAAATCTTTTCATTTCCATCTTTTTTTTTAACCTTTTGGGGGCTCCAGAATTTACTTAAACCTCTTAATTCTTAAATCAAATCTCTTGCAGTTACAAATACCATTTCCCATTTCTTAGATCAAATGGGGTAATTACTGTGGACAACAACCGTGTTGGACCTCTTTATAAGGATGTTTTTCCACCAAGCTTAGCCCCTTGGCTTTCTTTCGTGGGACTAA
Source organism: Corchorus capsularis (assembly GCA_001974805.1). Classification (NCBI taxonomy): domain Eukaryota; kingdom Viridiplantae; phylum Streptophyta; class Magnoliopsida; order Malvales; family Malvaceae; genus Corchorus; species Corchorus capsularis. The sequence goes on along the minus strand of AWWV01010548.1, from coordinate 25,508 downwards.
CTAACGGGGTAAACTTCTTCTAATCAATGTTTCTGATAAATTCAACTTTCATGTCTGGGTTTTTGCATATTCCCATTTTTTAACACAATCAAAATACTTTCTCGACACAATCAGGCAGTGCCCACAATTGTAATAGAATTGCAAGCGAGATGGGTGGCAAAAGTTTTGTCTGGCAAGTTGAAACTGCCGAGCCAACAAGAGATGGCAAAATCTGTTCAGGAACTTTACAATCACATGGACAAGTCTGGATTGCCCAAACATCAAACCCATACGCTTCAGCAGACCAAGGTTTCCATTTTCCATAACCAAACCCATCTCTTCTCTCTCTATCTCTCTCTCTAATCTCTATATATATATTGACTTTGTTGTTGTCTGGTGGCAGTTTGATTATGAAAATTGGCTTGTTGCTCTTTTGGACTTGAGGCCCCTGGAGAAGTGGAAGGAGAAAATGTTTTACCTCAGTAAGAAAATCAAATCATATTATAGTGACAATTATCGGGATGAATGGGATGTTGACAAATGGATCGAAGAAATTGAGTCTTCTAATTAACTTGCACAGACGAATGAGTCAAATGTATCGATCTTTTTTAACTCTACCATTGATCTTTTATATTTATCATCATATATATGAATATGAATGAATAATGGGGCAATATTCCCTTTCTCTTTCTTATATTTGCTTCACGATGGCATTGGCGCTGGCCAAGCAGCTCAAAGTACAAAACTATGATTGAATGAACAGATTATCCACGCAGCAGTGAGGAAATTTGCAAATTCATTTTAAGAATATTGCATAGGTTTGATATTGAGACTACCTAATCGCCATGTAATCAATTCACCTGTTCAAACTATAGAACAATTGATCATTTTACTAAACATTATCAAGCCTACCCTTTTTTGTACACACTAAAAGCAGGGGCCTAAAAATTCAGGATCCAAAAATTAAAACAGAGCAGCCGATTACTGCTTAACTTAAACCTAACTGCAGTTCTTCCTAAACTTTCTTAATGAGATAGCCAATCAGGGCACCGAGAAGACCGATTAGCACCACGAATGATAGAGAGAAGCCACCCGCACGGCTAGCTTCTTTTCTCAAAGTTTCCTGCATGGAAAAATATGACAGCATTTTTAATAATGGATTGCATAGGAAAAACAAGGGGAGAAGAGATCAACAAAAAGCATAAAAAGCACAGTATTAACTGCAAAACAGCCATTTCACAAAAGGCAACATAAAAAATTTCCTTCTACCACCCCTGAATATAAATTTCACCCTGTTGACTTAGAGTTGAAGTGAGACCAAACAGGACTAATGTTACTAGTAAGGGATATGGAAAAGAATGAACATAGTACATCAGAGACAGAAATGTAACAATAATTGATATTCTCTGATGCATAAGATAATCAAAAGAAAGAAGTCCGCTACTATAAATTCATACCAGTTCCTTAAATAGCCTCTGATTTTGTTGCAAAGCAGAAGATTTCTCATCTGTCAACTTCGAAATTAGGGACCATGCCTGGAGATAAAAGTGCATTTAAAACAATGATATAAGAAATGACAAGTAGAAGTATAAACATGATGGATATGACAGGGGAACTTGTTAGCAAATATGCAATGCATCGTCTTGGTCTAGCTTTTATCATCTTATAAATAATTTGATGGTATCTCAAACATACAGTCTAAAGCAAATCTCAACCTTAAAAAGTGATGAAAACATCAATGCACATGTCACTATGCCATAATGCTATATTCTAGAAACAATAAGGAGCTTGGAAGTGAAGGAGCAGCCACTAGTACAAAGATGAAATGCTATAAATATGACAATTATATATCGACATATAACAGAAATATGAATTACCTCTGAAGACTTCTGTTTAGTCTCCTCTAAAGATCTTGAAACCTAAATTTTGATATTGAGAGACAAAGACACACAAGGTATATCACCAAAGGGCAATGGCATTGTTTATTAATAGTTGATAAAATTTAGAAGAAAGGACAAATAAAATTTTTATTCCTGCCACCAACAACAGAATCCACTTACAGCCTCAAATGATGTAGCATTTTGAATACCATTTTCATGCACAGATCTGGGAGGGGTACCCTCTTCAGACCCTTCGGGAACAGGAGATGGGGGATTAGCAGGAATGTAAATGACGCGCAATTTGAATTCCTCCACAACCCGACCATTCCCCTTGTTGAACTGCAAACCAAATCACAACAATTTAAATTCAAACCACAAAAAGCAGAAACCAAAATGTTAACAAAACATAAAATAGCAGCAGCACAGCCATGATACCATGTCTGAAGTTATGTCATTGACAGTTGCACCTTCTGGAGCAACAACACTCTGCAAGAGGAATTTGTCCTTGCACTGCATATCAGGAGGTGATTCCTTTGGAGCTTGCATTGTAACTGCCAAGTTAAACCATAAATACATTCTAAGAATCAAATTTGAAAACTCTTCAATTAAACACCAAGAATGGCTTGGCTGTAGCAGGGATCAAAAGCAGAATTTACCAGTGACAGAGCATGTACTTCCAGGTAAAACTATGCCGGTGTTGGGACGGACACAATACTTCTTGGGGTTAGTTGTTTTGACCTGTAAAAAGTTTTTAAATGGTAAATTCTATCTTTTATATCCAATTACAGAAGTATAAGATAAACGATCAAATACCTTGAAGGCAACACAGTTTTCTGAGTTGTTGGCCAACCGCAGAGAAGATGAGCTTTGCTTCCTCAATTCAACTTTACATGCCAGATATTCCATAGAAAAAAATATCAAAAAATAAAACAACAGAAACTAATGACTGCCCTTCAAAGTTCAAACAGATTCTATCAAACATACCATCTCAAATAAAAGAACAAATAAGTAAATTTCTGTTTGTTTTTGCTAGGTACAATAACTAAATAACTTGATCATTTTTATATTTTTTCATCAAATTGGGGGAAAGATGCTACTGAAACGGGTAAAGCAAAGTCAACTAAATTAACTTTTGCATAGCTTGGGGACATTGATCGAAGTGATTTTCACCGAAGCAATTACATAAAGATCAAGCAGAAAAAAATACATTCCAAAAGTTTCTTTTTTTCGCTTCAATGTCTTTAATACGAAACTCATAAGGAAGAAAACACTAAACTAGCAAAAGAAAAGGCGAGCGAGAAGTAACTTACCAAGGAATTTAAGCTCTGTTGGTTGAATATGGAGAAGATTTCCAGTAGTCATGGCTTCTTAAGTTCTTACTCCTAAAAAACAATTTTATTTTTTTAAAAAAAGCTTTCGAACAGAAAATAAAAGAAAAAAAGAAAAAAGAACGAATAACTAGATTGTGAGAGATCGGGAAGAAACAAACGGCAGAATAGAAGAAGTTTCAGAAAAATAAAAAAGAAAAAAAAAATTGCTTGTGCCGATTAAATAATAGAATACTACTAGGTATACCTCAAAAATAATACTACTATACTAGGTATACATGCTTGTGATACCTGTGATCATTCTCAGCCGTTGATATGAGTAAGAAAAAGTTCATAACTGTCGTTTGATGATGTGTCAGTGTGTCTAGCTATGCAGGTGCTAGGGCTAGAACCTCAGCCCTGCTGGAGGCCAAGCCCAAGTACCAAGATTCTCGCCTGATGAAGCCCAATTTAAGTTTCCACTTTCCATGATCCATGCTTAAAGCTGTAAAGCAAAATTATATGTACTTCTTAATATAACCCATTTTCTTTGAATTTTTTTTAATATCCCCTTTCTACATAGCTAAATAATGAACATATATTGATTGATAATGATATTGATGGAGTGTTAGCCGAACAGGAGTGAAATTTGTGCTCTACAAGTGAAATCTCTCTCTCTACGTACCATTAACGCATTAACCTCTTATATTTTGCATCCAATTTTTTTTATTTTGACCAAAACGCACCCTAAAGTTTTATTTTTGTGCTACTTTACACCCTCAATCACGGTAGGACAAATGGATATCCGACATGGCATGCCACATAGAAAAAAATGACATGTGGCATATGGCATTTTTGACATGTGACATGCCATGTGTCTTTTTTTACATTTGGCATGCCACGTAGCATTTTTGGTACACGTGACATGTTACGTCGGATACCAATTTGTCCTATCATGATGGAGGGTGCAAAGTGGAACAAAAATAAAACTTTAGGGTACGTTTTGGTCAAAATAAAAAAGTTGAGTGCAAAGTGACAGTACATATAAACTTAAGGGTGCAGAATAGTATTATGCCATTTATTTGTCATCAACTCATCATATCATATATGAATATGAATATATGAATAATGGGGCAATATTCTCTTTCTTTTTTCTTATATGAATATATGCTTCACGATGGCATCGGCGCTGGCTAAGCAGCTCAAAATACAAAACTATAATTGAATAAACAGATTTTCCTCGCAGAAGCAGAAGTAAGGAAATTTGCAAATTCACTTTAAGAATATTTTAGTTTTGCATAAGTTTGAGATTGAGTCTACCTAATCTATCATTTTACTATAAACATTATCAAGCCTACCCTTTTTTTTATATACACGCTAAAAGCAAGGACCTAAGATTCAGGATCCAAAAATTAAAACAGAGCAGTCGATTACTGCTTGGACCCAGATGTTGACTAACAAAATTGAAGTGGAACTTGAACCAACAGCAGTTCTTCCCAAACTTTCCTAATGAGATAGCCAATCAGGGCACCAAGAATACTAAACCGATTAGCACCAGGAAGGACAGAGAAAACGCGCACGCCTAGCCTCTTTTCTCATTGTTTCCTGCAAATGGGTTATGGCAAAACACATAATGAGCATGAACCATAACAAAATTGTTCAGTGCAGAAATACGATAATATAAATTTTACCCTATTGACTTAGAATTGAAGTGAGACCAAATAGAATCAATTGTACTACTAAGGGACAGAGAAAGATATCTGCTACTATGTATAATATAAAGATGAAAAGTTACCTCTTCAAACCCTACTGGAACAGGAGATGGGGGTTTAGCAGGAATGCAAATGACGCGCAATTTAAATTCCTCCACAACCCTACCACTCCTCTCGTTAAACTGCATTTCAAATCACAGCAATTTTTAAATTCAAACAGCGAAAAGCGGAAACCAAAATAAAATGTTTAACAAAACATGAAAGAGCAGCTTAACCATCATACCATTTCTGAAGTTATGTCATTGGCAGTGGCACCTTCTGGAGCAACAAAACTCTGCAAGAGGAATTTGTCCCTGCACTGCATGTCTGGAAGTGAGTCCTTTGGAGCTTGCATTGTAACTGCCAAGTTTAACCATAAATAAATAAATATATATATATATATATATATATATTCTAAGAATCAACTTTGAAAACTCTTCAATTAAACACCACCAAGAATGACTTAGCTTAGCTGTGCAGCAGGGATCAAAAGCAGAAACTTACCTGTGACAGAGCATGTACTTCCAGGTAAGACTATGCCGATGTTGGGACGGACACAGTAATTCTTTTGATTAGTTGTTTTGACCTGTAAAAAGTTTTAAATGGTAAATTCTATCTTACATCATATAAGCATCTCAATATAAAATCCAGTTACAGAGGTAAAAGATAAATGATCAATTACCTTGAAGGCAACATATTTTTCTGAATTGTTGGTCAGTCGAAGATAAGATGAGCTTTGCTTCCTCAATTCAACTTTACATGCCAGATATTCCATAAGACAAATATCAAAAACCCTCAAAAGGAAGAAAACACTAAACTAGCAAAAGAAGAGGCGGGCGAGAAGTAACTTACCAAGGAATTTAAGCTCTGTTGGTTGAATATTGAGAAGATTTCCAGTAAGCGCTGGTTGAATATGGAGAAGATTTCCAGCAGTCATGGCTTCGTAAATGACGCGCAATTTGAATTCCTCCACAACCCGACCATTCCCTTTGTTAAACTGCATTCCAAAACACAACAATTTAAATTCAAACCACAAAAAGCAGAAACCAAAATGTTAACAAAACATAAAATAGCAGCAGCACAGCCATGATACCATGTCTGAAGTTATGTCATTGACAGTTGCACCTTCTGGAGCAACAACACTCAGCAAGAGGAATTTGTCCTTGCACAGCATATCAGGAGGTAATTCCTTTGGAGCTTGCATTGTAACTGCCAAGTTAAACCATAAATACATTCTAAGAATCAAATTTGAAAACTCTTCAATTAAACACCAAGAATGACTTAGCTGCAGCAGGGATCAAAAGCAGAAATTTACCAGTGACAGAGCATGTACTTCCAGGTAAAACTATGCCGGTGTTGGGACGGACACAATACTTCTTGGGGTTAGTTGTTTTGACCTTTAAAAAGTTTTTAAATGGTAAATTCTATCTTTTATACCCAATTACAGAAGTATAAGATAAATGATCAAATACCATGAAGGCAACACAGTTTTCTGAGTTGTTGGTCAATCGCAGAGAAGATGAGCTTTGCTTCCTCAATTCAACTTTACATGCCAGATATTCCATAAGACAAAAATATCAAAACATAAAACAAACAGAAACTAATGCCTGCCCTTCAAACTAATGAAGAAAACACTAAACTAGCAAAAGTAACTTACCAAGGAATTTAAGCTCTGTTGGTTGAATATCAAGAAGATTTCCAGCAGTCATGGCTTCTTAATATCTTACTCCTAAACAACAATGTTTTTAATAAAAAAAAAAATCTTTCGAGAAGAAAATAGAAGAAAAAAAAACGAATAACTAGATTGTGAGAGATGGGGAAGAAACAATCGGCAGAATAGAAGAAAGTTTAAAGGCCAAAAACACGATGAATAATTAGGCCAGAACAGAATTTGATTGAATTGGAACAAGTTTGCAGGCTAAGAGCCCTTAAATACTAACACTTGATCTAAAACCCTAATCGAATAATAAAACCTTTCTGATAAGGAAAGTAAAAGCTACACCTTCCAGGAAAAAACCATAAACATTAAAATCGTAACAACTTAAGGCTAAAGTAAAAGACTCATAATTAAATAAATAAAACAGAAATAATTAAATTATTAAATAATTTTTAAAAATATTGCGCTGCATCACTTCTTAATATCTTACTCCTAAACAGCAAAATTTTTTTTTTTAAATCAGGTCGTTATTCAATAACTACTTTTACCGGCAGAGGATTTCCCGCCACGCAATGGTGACTAGAAAACATATCTAATCCTTTACTAGTCCGTTAAAACCTCAGCCCTGCTCGAGGCCAAGCCCAAGTACCAAGATTAGTAGTAAGATTTTTTTATTTTTTTTGGGCAACAAAGTTTGATCGAATCAACACATTTATTTGATTTTTTTTTTCTAATAACCCCTTCTACTGCATAGTTGAATATTGCACCAATTGCTTCAAAATAATGATTTATACTGATGGGCAGATTGGCTACTACAAAGAGGGCAATTGATCCTAAACGATTAAAATCAACCTGGATAGATCGAATCATTCCTCCAGGCTGAGGCTACCCTACCCACTGGGCGGGGAACAGAAAACAAGGAATTGATGAGGAATGCAGCACTTAATAGAGTTTTTCCACCTTTTGTTTTTGTTTGACAAGGCATCATCAAAATTTAAAGGAGTAAATGAAATGGCAGAAGCTTTGACCAGAAAGTAAGAATCGTAAGTAAGGGGGAAGGGAAAGAAGGGTGTGACAGAGTGTGGTAGCTGAACAGGGAAGAGCTGAATTTGGGCTCTACAATTACAATTTACAGCGAGTTAAAAAAAAAAAAAAGTTATTTTATGCGATAAATGGTGAAAGTTAAGCATTTATCCCAACTTTGGTCCATACTAGTGTATACACGGCAGCCGATGCGAATGCAACCTCACTGTAAATTTCTGGACCCATTCTAGATTGTGTGAATGAAAAGAGAAAATCGACTTCTCTCTTCATTCCTTTTCCTGTCAGAGATTTTGAACAATCAAACCCAATTTACAAACCCAGAAAAAACACATAAATTCTTTGCTATAAGTTAATAAACATCCATGTCCATTAATTGCATTACTTGAAAAAATATGCAAAAGATATAATATAAGCTACTACTAGATCATATCGTGGTCCCATAAATTTATTTTATTTTTCTTATACTATGTTCTAAAAATGTAAATTTGTAGTATTTTGCTACTTTAAATACAAACGTCGGCATGCTTCAAAGCTACTAGTAGTATTCTCTATTCTGAAGGCTACAACTTGTATTCATGTGCACACATGACAAAAAGCCAATATATATCCTGATACGTGGCAGAAACCCACAGCAGGGGGAAGGATCAATTAATGCCAAACACTTGTCCTTGCATCAGGTGACCAATCCTTCTTCTAACTTACCCTTTATTAGTTTCCAAAAGGATATATATACTCTATATCATTGTTTTAATTTGTTCAAAGAAAATATCTTCATATACATTTAGGTTCAACAAAATAAAACATTTTTAAGGAGAAATGAAAATGCCCATTTGAAAATTGCTAAGGAAATATGGATAATATTGTTTATTGAAAAAGAAATTTTGCAAGATTAGGAAGAAAGGGTCAATTGGAATATGGAGAAAGAGCAGGGAGAGGAGGAACATGCTGGGGAACCTAACTACCAAATAGGAGTATTAGGTTTTTGCCGGAAGAAGCATTGAATGACACTCACCATTTAGAATCCAAAAAATCAATGTGTCTTTTCTTTTCTCCAACTGTCCAATTGCTTTTGCTTGTAATTAATAAAAAGATTGGCAATTTGGCGTCTTCCTCCTTCCTTCCATCTTCAATTTTCTTGTCTAAAATTTTCAACCCAAGGCCAAGCTCAACTTGATCCTAATCGATGAGCTCAATTGGCAGTATCTAGCCGTAGATTATAAATAGAAGAGCCCAGGGCAGCAATCAAAAGCTTTTTTGCCTTACCTTTTTCACAAAAAGAGGGAGAAATTAAAAAGAAAAGTTTGACACAACCGAAATGACCCAAGAACCAAAAGGCCATTAAAAAAGGTATATATATATGCTGGAAAAAAATATAATTTCCATAGGAGAGAAATTATGAAAAGGAAAAACTTTTGCCAATAATTAAAAGGAAAAAGAAAATCTAGTTAAATAATTTCTCTTCTCTGTCAAGGAGTGGTCTCTAGACTCTCTACACGTATCTCAAAGTAGCATATAATAATTCTATACATGTACGTACAGATATACTATCCCTAAAGTATATATAATTAATCACTAAATTAATGTCACAAGTTCCAACCAAGATTAAAATGCAAAATTCGTACTACTTATTAGACTAGTCAAGACTAATAAAGAGTTAATCTTTTCTCAAATGAAGAGAACATTGGGGAAGGGAAACAGTAAATAATTCAAGTATGCCATTGCCTATTTCTATTTGCCTTCCAATTTTGTCCCCATTCTGTCCAGGGAAAAAGGAAAAGCAAAGGAAGAAAAGAAATAGACAGAGACAGTTCTGGATTTGCAATTTCAATTAATTACCATAATATAAATGATGCAATTTGATTAATTTTTCTTGCTTAATCAAAGTTTCAGGCAGGCCATTTGAGGACAAAATTCAATCCAAAACAATAAGAAAAAGCTGTATACAGGTAATTGGAAATATATAAAATACTATATATATAACCCCTTTAATAGAAAAGGGGGATATAATGCAATAATACAGCACTTTCTGTCAGTAATTTTACTCACTATAATAAGAGTATGTAAAAGGAAAAATAAATATAAAAAATTTTGTGAGGATGAATAATTTGCAATGGGAGAGGAGGAGAAAAGTATACATAAACAAAATTGGGAGATGTTTTTTTCAATCATTTAATCTCTAATTTGCCTTAATTAATTAAAAAGGTTAATTAATTACCAACAATGTTCCATTCTCCCTTACCTTCTCTCTCTTCTTCCTTAGAATTAGTAGTAATTCAATAGAGTGGAGCCCGTTGTGGAGTTTTCTTCCTCCGGTTCATCAAACTTCCAGAAACTTCGGATACCGGAGGAAATGTCGGACGACACGCCGCCGTCAAGCTACTCCTCTTCTTCCTCACAATTTCCGTCGTAGCAGTGCAAGAAAGCGCCCTGCACCACACTTCACCGTACCCACCAGACCCAGAAGATGTCTTGGTCGAACCAGACGGCTCAAGGACAGAGTCGGGCGTTACCAAACCATCATCGAAACCGGATTCCGACAAAGGCAAGAAATTGCACTCGAACAGGAACTTTGAAAGCCCATCTTCTGTTCTTAACAGAAAATTAACCTGATGCAACCAAACCGAAAAGGAAAAAAAAAAGGATCAAGACATGAAGATGATTGAAAAATATAGAGAAACAGACGTGCAAAAGTGGAGAAGAAAAGAAAAGAGTGGAGATTTTTGGTTATGGAGTTATGGGAATAAAAAAAAGAAAGGAACCTTGCAAGAAAGAGAGCAAAAGAGATAAGGGTCTTGCAGGCTTCTGTCGCAGGTGTTGCAGATGTTGCCGGAGCCTCTGAACTGCCTTGTCTGTGGCCTTTGGTTTATAAATATCACTTTTGCACTGTTTGTTATATATGACTAATAAAAGAGAAAGAGAAATTAGTACCATTACAGAAGAAGAACTAATTTGAACACTCGTTTCAAAATTCAGACAATTTGCTTTTCTGAAACTTTCAGCTCTTTTTTAACCAAAAAATCATTTTTACATTAATTTGAATTTCTTGTCAAGAAAGGAAGGATCTTGTATGTAATCATGCAAAGTAAAATAAGAAAGAGAAAGATAAATCATAAAGGAGTTGATTGAATAAGCTAAAAAGCGTTTTCCAGCAAGAAAAAAGTATGGGAAATCATGAATTAAAACATGTTTTTCCAAATTGTTTCTTTCCAAGTTGAATTATGACTTACTTGGACAAAAGCACAGTCCATGAGTTTTGTTGCATCATCCAACCTTACAACATCGTGATAAACATACCTTCTTACCTGGAAACATGACATAAGAGTTAAAAACTTGAAATCATTCATCATCAAGATAAATTAGAAAGAAACGAAAAATATGATGATTTTCTGAGAAAATTTAACCTGTAAAAGACGATGAGAGCTGTGAGGAGACAAACAGTGAGGACATATGCTGATACAACAGTCCAAACAAAAGATATTCTTCTCGTTTTTCTTGGCCTCTTCATGAATTATACAAGCATTGAAGAATTTCTCAGAAAGAAGAACTTGAAGCCAACGAGGTACTAGATGTGAAGAAAACAACTAGAAAAAGGAAAACACAATTCAATTAGCTTGATAGAGAGAGAAAGAGAGAAAGCAAAAGGAAACTTAAAACGAGAAAAAAAGGAAAACACTTGCCATTGTTTTGTTGTTTGAAATTTGAAGAGAGAGATTGGTCAGGGACTTAAGAAGATAATGGTGGAGTAACCATTATTGCAGAGAGAAGAAGAAGCGAGAGTGCAAGAAAAGAGAAACGGCGCCTGGCAACTGCTACTGGGCTGGTGTTACTGTTACCAATGAAAAAAAAAAAACAGAGAAAACAGAGAGAGAAAGAGAGAAAGGTTTTGCCTCATTTAAAGAGGTGCTCTGTCTTTCTTGTGTATTTGTACGTCATTGTTGTCTACTCTAGTGTAATAAAGCAAAGATTATATACAAACAAGATGGATTTTTTAATTGCCCCATGGCTTGGAAAATGGGGACGCGAAAAAAGGACTAAAAAGGAACAAACTTGTTAAAAATATTATAAATAAAAATAAAATAAAATAGTTAAAAATCAAACTCAAGATCAAAACTTTCTTCTTCCATTGATGTTTACTAAGAGCCCATGTCCCCAAAACCCTAAAACCCTAACCATTTGGTTCTTTGTGGATGGTTGGATTACTGCCACACTCTCTCTCTCTCTCTCTCTTTCCTTCCTGTGCTAAGTGCAAAATGACAAGACCAGAAACAGTGACTTTTCTCAGTTCTCGGTGGAAAACCGTAAAAGAAAAGTGGCAAGTTGCCTTGGGTTTTAGAAAGTGACCAATTTTTTATGGGAATTACACTTCAATACATGATGAATCCTTGCCTTATGCCAAACCTCCTCCACATCTTTCTTATATAATCTCTGCCTTCTATTTCTTGGTCAATTGCTCAATTATTGAAGCTTTTCACAAATCAAAATGGAATGATTTTTGGAACTAGTTTGAAATTTCTAGTTGGTCAAATACAAGTTAAAATGACTAGACATTTACCAATTTATACAAATATATACGTTGAGCACTTGAGCTAGTTAGGACACAAGTTAGGCTCAATTTGATATATGTTCTTTTTCTGATCCCAAATACGTTCATGAACCTTTCACAAGAAAAGAAAGTCAGCCATTTTGAAATGGCCATCACAAAAATCTACTTAAAAAGGGCATAATTACTATTTCCCCCCAACTTTATTATAACTAAAGATCCCAAACTTTAATCACAGGCTAATGACAATGATCATAAAGGAGGAATTTTTGTCTGAAGCACATGCTTCAAAACCCAACCAATCAATTTAATTGTCTTTGTTTTTCATTTCATTCCATAAATCACTCTAATCATAGCCCAAAAAATGGACCTAAATCACTATAATCAATCTAAAAATCTTATTGGATGGAAAGGTGTTTTAGGTAATTTCAGAATCAGACAAATAGGGGTTAGGCAAGATGGCATCAAAACCGTACGCATCAGCAAGCAGGGAAACAGAGCCGGCAGCAGCAGAGGCAGTAGCGCAGCAGCAGCACTGAGCCAAAACCCACCCCCCCTTCGCCATCAGCTATTGACAATCGAATCATATGTCCATCCATGCGCTATCTTCCTCTTTTAATTGCCTGAAAATTTTAGCTTTATTTATAAACTTCCTTCCTTGTATTGGTACGGTTATGGTAGCTAACGTTTTAGTTGTAGAACACTCTTTCCACGCGTGTTTCAACATCATTTTCTTTTATACCTAAACAAAAACTAAAGAAGAATTAAATTCTCACCAAACCCATTTTGTTTTCTTCATCGTTCTTTCCATTTCAAATCTTTTTTACACTCCATGTTTTAGTTAAACTCAATTGCAATGGTAATTTTTTTTTTTTTAAAAAAAAAGGCAATGCACAGGAAAAATGACCTGCTTAATGTTAAGAAAAGTAGTACTACTCATAAAGAGGGCTTGGGAAAAAAGTTATGACGTTAGAGCAAGGCTAGTAGCTGAATTTATAGGCCTAAAAGTTAAAGTTGGGGTTTTCCCCATTTTCAATAAGCAAAAAATCAAGCGAAATGAGATGAGATATTCGCGACAAGGACTCGCAAAGTTCAAGATATATTAAAGACAGAAGAGTCTGAAGCGTGTTGCATCTGAAAGTTGGGGGATTTATTTACATTTACAGTAAAGTTGCAAGTTTAAAAATGTGAAATGGAAAAGGGTTTTGAAAAGGAAGAGAATTTTAATTACGTTTGAACTATTTTTCCAGGAAAGTGCAAAAGGGACACCGGTGAATTAAAGAGGAACCCAGGCAGGCAAAACGAAGGATCCAACAAAGAAAGAGGTAAGTTATGGAAAAGAAAACAAGTAATGAATTAAATGAGATTAAATAAAGACAAAAGTTTGTAAGCAAAGACGACAGCGAAGTTTCACAATCAGATATGATTATGTAAATACTAAAATGCTCCTCATCAGCTTCAGGATTTAACCTACTTTCTCTCACTCTTCGATGAATGCCAAAATATAAACTTGACCAATTTCCAACTACAAAATCCTAAATATCCTTCATGTTTTTGATGTTATCTTAAAATCCTAGTCAAACTCAAACCACAAAATCCATATGGCCGATCCTTTTGCTATATCCTTATTGAACTAAATCCCAAGAAAGCAGAAACTAGCTGTAATTAAAGAACAAAATCTTTGACTTTAGAAAATAAAAAATCAAAGAATGTAGGGAGCGGATTATATTGACTAATTCTAGCTTTCTCGGCTGCATGGACTTTAGTCTATTTTGAACTTAATATGAGCTTCATATTTATAGCATTCTACTATTTAGAAAACATCAAATTAATCCAAATTGCATGTCCATGTATATAATATAAGAGACACTAAAGTACATGTCCATAAACTATAACCCAGTTGGGTTTTGCTTGCAACATTCTTTATTTCTTAGTAAGAGCCTTTGAAATCTCCAAAATTTCAGAGAGAGGCTTATTGGTTTTCTCACCCGGCGTAACGTTAAGGGGATTATGGGATTCTTCTTCTTCCCCCATCACGTCGCAAAGAGCATTGTTCTTGTTCTCAGCCGGCGACGGCGTAACGTTAATAAGGGGTTGGGCTGCCGGACCGGCCGTTTCTACTTCCCCAGTCATGATCTCTTCGTTCAAGATACTGTAGCTGTTTACGCTTGCACATGAACCCTCCCTCGCGATCAGAATGTCTGCGTTACGAGAGTCGGAATCAGTTGCTTGTTCAATCAAGATTTTCACTGTTATCTCAGCTTTGAATTTAGTCATGTCTAACAAAGTTCCAATTACACTTCCACTTTAGGGTTACAGAAACATCAAACCAATCCCTTGTATGTTTATATGAAAAATGAGCAACTTAGACAAATGGGCCTCTCCGGTTATTAATGGTTTTGGTTCGGTATGGCCCAAATTATAAAAGGCATTGCGCCTTATTCCTCAACAATTTGGGCACTTCAAATGCTAATTGGGGCCATATATGGATCATCTAAAGTCCAAACTCCAAACCCTTTTTTTCCCCATAAATTTAAGTCTGATTATAAGAAAAGAAGGAATACTAGAATAGTGCAGAATCCAGAAGCGAATCCGGCTGATCAGTGTGCTATTTAGATGGTAATCTAATAGTTCAGTATCGTGATATTTCTATTTTCTAAATCTTTTTCATATTAAAATTTCAAAGATGCTAATCTTTTGACAAAATTATATAGTAATCCACACTATCTAGCTGGCATTGGCATTTGGCAGGTGAGTGTGCACATTTAACAATTAAAGGGGGCACCATGATTACTTGGACAAGATTAACAAAATCTCTGTCAACATGTGATGAATTATGATGAATCATTGTAAATTACTATATTAGTATTCAATAGTTGTCAGTTAAAGCTCTTTTAAGTTCAAGCCAGGCTAAATGCTTTGCTGCCCTGCCCATATATAAACTTAAATTAGCTTCTTTCTTGCTGCTACTTGAGTTCAAAGCATTTGCCTATATATATACGGAATCAAACAATTCAAAAACGTGCATAATTTCAAGATAAAGCATTGTTTATCTTCTACTAGTAGTATATAGTAGTGTATTAACGGTTGCTTGCAACTGATGTTACCAGTATCCTATCATCAAACTGTGCAAGCCTATTGAGCAGAAAGCATCAGCAATCTTCATGAAGGTGGCCCCAAATGCATAGAATATGCGCCATGGCATTAGCCAATCAACAATGAGCTTAATTTGGTTGGTTAATGGAGGGGGGAAAGTTGTGCCGTGGCCTAAAGGCGCACATATTACATAAATGCTAGTGCTTTCCCATACATTACCAACAATCCAATCATCAAAGGTTAGTTCAAATGGTCCCCTTGTTTCATGGTTTTTGACCAGACTTTTAGCGTTTGTCCTCAACTGCAGCAATTCCATATTTTCATGTTTTAGTGGCTACAGCTGATTTGCAGACAGCACTCAAGTCTGAATCCCCATGTTCAATGGGAAACAAAGCTTTTACAGCAAATGAACAAAGTTAACTGAATTACTAAGATTTAGTAAATACATATGGGAATATTTGTTCTGTTTTTTTTTCCCTCTTATTAATGGCTTAACACAAAATCTTTTACAAGGTATGCCAATTTTATTAAAGGGATTTAGCAGTGTCTTGCTCCTCCTAATTAAGATGCTGATCTTGTCGCCTTCCTTTAACACTGTTCCTTTTCTTTTGGACCAGAGTTTTGATATACTACATCATATATGCTGATTTAGTTCCTTTATTCACATTAAAATGGGCTCACTCTTTGACTTCATATCCAACAAACCCTAACCTACTTTCCCAATCATGGCGCAAATCTTCACCAAACAAATATTCCTTGCTTTCTAGTCAACCGGTTACTTTGAGAAGATTTCAATCTCTCATCCAAAAGGCTTTTCTGGATGTTTCTTCTTAGAGTTATATCCATGAATTACCAACTATCCTAAGATTCTCTTTCACTAGGTTTACTATTAGAAAGAGTTGCTCAAACTTCCTTTTTTTTCAGTTTCCTCCTTTAAATCATCAAACTTATGCCTCTTTTCTCCACAATTTGTGTAGCCAAGGCAAATGAATTCATCTTGAGCATTGAATTGAACCCCTTCATATTAATATCCAATTATTTGGTTCATTTCCCAAACGAAATTACCCATTTCAAAGTTATCTTTTGGGTTTTAATATTTGATCGTCATTTTGGATTATTGGCATTGTTAATTAAGAGCCGGGACCTCAACCGGGTAATGAGAGGTTAGCCACTATAAAGTGTCGGTTAAAAGCATCACAAGGAATCTAAAAGTTGCAGAAAGCTAGCATGATAAGGCTCCTAAAATGAACATCAACAGCTTAGGAAAGCTTGAAAGAAATGTAAAGCTACTTTGAACCAATGATTATATTTTCAGTAATATTACCATTCTTAGAGGACCCTTGAAAAGCATATACCCATTTGCAATTTCTTTATAAATGATAATTTCTGATCATCATATATATAATAAAGTATAGCCGTGTAAATTAATGAGGTTGGTTACATTAATGTTACAATATGAAAGTTAGTTAAGCATTAAATTTTTGGAGCTTTGGCAGAGGGTATACATTAATGTTTATGAATTTGTTTTTGATGTAATCTTAATGCAATGACAACTGCCCTTAAACAGTGCCAATTTTTATTATTATTGAGTAACCATTGACTGCAAAAATTAAACTAAATTAAGTTGGGAAACTTAACAAGCGACCCCTCAGCAAAACCCAAATGAATAAGCTATAATCTTCTGCTAAATAATCATGAAAAATTGATATCTACCTACTCATAGAAAGCTTACTATATGTGATCTTTTTGATAAATAAAGCTCATAAAGCTTTAAATTTTGTTTTATTGTCTAACTATTGTTGATATAGAAAATTTCTAACTCATTTATTTTTAGTAATTTGATTCCTTCGGGTGAATTGGAGTTATCAAGCTTTTTATTTTTATTTTTCTTGTTTTATATGATTAGGAGGAAATCCCAAACCTACTACCATTTTTAACATTTTGTATTGAAATAGTATTTAATTTATTCCTTAATTAAGTATAAGTATCTTCACTTGTGAATCACAAAGATGTTTATTTCTATCCTATCTGATTGAAGAATCATTCAATTATAAAATGTACAAAAAGAAATTTGGTCAATACTTACATGACTACATGTATATGGTTACACTGCCTTAAGTCAACGGTTAAGCTCCACAATGAAAAGAGAAAATCAGAAAGGGAAGATAAGCAAAAAAAGTCATAGAATATGACAGATCAGATCGATCGGTCACATAAAGAAAAATACTCGGCTGTCACCCTAACCTTTCCCCTTATTACCGTTACCCAAAATTCCTAAAAACAAAAAAAGTCAGCAGAACTAGGGGCCTTAAAATATTTACTTAATGAAAAGAAATGAAAAGAAAATAAAGAAAAGAAAAAGAAAACCAAAAAAAACTGAAGAAAAAGGAAAGGAAGACAGAGAGAAAACGAGAAGGAAAAGTCCAGCAAGCCAAACCCACAATCACTTCCATACCTTCCTTCAAAGGCATCCAAAGCACAACCCAAACAAAAGCAAAGCAGCACTCTTCCCCTTTCCTCTGCAAAAAAACAAACAATTCTTTCCCTTCCTCAGAGTCCATAGTTCAAAGTTACAGAGACAAGCTGAATCCTGAATAAAAAATCCATTTCTATTGCAGAAATGGATGGCTACCCAGCTCCAACCACGCCTAAGCCCCCACAAATCTCAGAGATGTTTCAAAAATTCGCCTTGGCTTTCAAGACCAAGACTTTCGAGTTCTTTGCCGATGAAGAGAACAACAACGGCAACAATCCTTCCGACTCCGATGGATTTTCCCTCCTCGACTCCACCGAAGACTTCATTACTGACCAAAAAGTGGTCGTCATCAAGCCTGACCCACCTCCCAATTCCTCTTCATCGGTCAATAACAGTTCCCGGAGGAGAACCATCGATACCCAGATGGCTGACTCGTTGATTTCTTCTGTTTTTGCTGCTGTTTCCTCGTTTGAATCATCCTATCTGCTGTTGCAAACTTCGCACGTGCCGTTCGTGGAGGAAAGTGTGATGGCTGCTGATAGAGCTTTGGTTTCTCATCTTCAAAGGCTGTCTGATTTGAAGCGTTTCTATAGGGAATTGCGGAAGAATCCCAAATTTGAAGACGGGTTGTCTCTTGGGTCTTGCTTGGAAGCTCAAGTGCAAGAGAATCAGAGCAAGTTAAGAACTTTGGAAACAGTCTCGAACCGGTTACAAGAAGAGATCGATGAAAAAGATAATGAAGTGTCATCTTTGAGGAAGAAATTAGCTGAGATTCAGTGGGCCAATACGAAATTATCCAAAAAATTATCGGGTAATTTGAATTCAGCTTGTGATGTTCTCTTAACTGTTAGGGTTTTTGATTCTGTTTTGCATGATGCTTGTAGAGCAACCCGTGAGTTTAGTAAGATTTTGATTGGTTTGATGAGAAAAGCTGGGTGGGATCTTGATTTGGTAGCGAATTCGGTTTATCCTGATATTGATTATGCTAAAAAGGGGCACAATAGATTTGCTTTTCTGTCATATGTTTGTTTGGGAATGTTTAGGGGTTTCGATTTGGAAGGGTTTGGCTTGAGCGAGAATGAGTCGCACTGTAATGGGAATGATGCTACTTCTTCATTGAAGCAATTACTCGAGCACGTATCTAGCAATCCCATGGAGTTGCTGAGTAGAAACCAAAATTGTGAATACTCAAGATTTTGTGAGAAGAAGTATCAAGAGCTTATTCATCCCACCATGGAGTCATCTATTTTTAGCAATTTGGATCAGAATGAAGTTGTGCTGAATTCGTGGAGGTCGTTGAGCATATTCTACGAATCATTTGTCAACATGGCTAGTTCAATATGGACACTTCATAAACTGGCCTTTTCATTTGATCCAGTGGTTGAGATATTTCAAGTTGAAAGAGGAGCTGATTTCTCAATGGTATACATGGAAGATGCCACCAAGAGATATAACTTGCCTGGACAGAGTAGGGTGAAAGTTGGGTTCACAGTGGTTCCTGGATTTAAAATTGGAAGGACTGTGATTCAGTCTCAGGTCTATTTAAGTGGATTGAAATGTACAGGGTAGATGCTTCACTATCACTCCATATAGAGATCTAAGTTATAATAAAGCTCCTCCTGTTATGATCGAGTTTGGAGCAAAGGTTTATTTAGGCTGCAATCCTTAACAGGACGGGTTTATAGATAAACTAATGACATTCTGACACCAGAATCCTAAAGATCAAAGTTTCAGTTTTTGTGGCTGCCTTGATGTATTGTCCTCTAGAAGATTCGTAGTGGTGGCCTTGTTGTTGCAGTTTCTCTGGGTTCTAGAAGGATGACTCTGATACGGCAGCTTCTTGGCTATGTTCTAATACTTAACTACATCTCCAGGTTGTGAATTTCTTTTCTTACAATTCTCATGTGAGTCAAATGTAGAAAGACTGTGAAGAATTTTTCCCCATCCTTTTCCTTTAAGGTTTGTGAGTTCTTCTAACACTAGAAAATACTACCCCAAATGTGTATCCACATAGTTGTTACTTATACAGTTTGACTTTGTATTATTCCACATTTTAAGTCTTTGATTAAAGCAAATATCTTGAGCAAACTTGCATTGCTATTATATTATGGTTGATTTTTATATTGGCTTTAGGTTGCCATGTGTTAGATCATCATATCTGC
Organism: Corchorus capsularis; assembly: GCA_001974805.1. Lineage (NCBI taxonomy): Eukaryota > Viridiplantae > Streptophyta > Magnoliopsida > Malvales > Malvaceae > Corchorus > Corchorus capsularis. The sequence goes on along the minus strand of AWWV01010548.1, from coordinate 5,616 downwards.
TGGTTGGTTATAGAGACTCGTTCATTGTTTTTCTTTGTATCAGTTGAAACTAGATCATAGTGACCCATGCATTTCTTCATATTGATGGGCAACATTTATGGCTTTAGGCCCTGAGCAATTTTGTTTGTTTTACTTTGTACCCTTCTTCCATGGACTGTGGTCTGTGGACATGAAATGAGGTGAAAAACCAGCTTAGAGAACTGTTGTTCAGCAACTAATGTGGCATGTTTCATCATTTGGCATCCCGATCGTTTTCCTTTCTTTGATCTGCTCAGATGTCCCAGAGAAAATAATCTTTCTATGTTCTTTTGAACTTCAATTTTGCACTTATGGTCTCTAAAAGAAATGTGCTTGAACTTCAATTTTGCAGTAAAAAATGATGCGTTGTGTTTCTCTAATTTACCAATTTATCGATCATACTAAGGTTTTATGATCTGAGTGGTCTAATTTCTTGTGATGTTCATCGTGCAATTGTTTGATTTACATTTTGTAAGTGAAAACCTAGACTCATTAATGGTGAAATGAGTGAGTCCTTGTGGAACTTTTTAGTTCATAATGTGCCTACAATTGGACATGCTGTTGATTTCTTGCCCCCTCCCCACTCTTAATTCAACTGAAAGTTGCAAATACAAGTACAGGAGTATGATGTTCATCTGCATTAACTTTGATTTATCTATTAATGTTCAAGTTCTGAAAAACCCTGTTCATCTGCATTTCCTTTTCTAAACCCTGTTTCTTACACGGTATGCCTGATCCTTTTGTCATCATCCGGTCCTTAGATTCCTTTGGCCTCCCAAAGTTCTTTCATTCTTGACCCCAAACTCAGATTTTGGCCAGTACTTGTGTCTGCAGCTATTAATGTGTATTGTATCTGCTGGAGTATATATATTTCATTTTCAACCATGTATTATTGCTCTCCCTTCGGCCCTACCGTCATTTGCAATTTGCAACTTCCTCTCATATTTAATTTAAACCTTCCTTTTGGACGATAATCGATTCTAATCATATGGCAGGAACCTGTCTGTATGTTTGGTTTGTGGCCATTTTTATATGCATTTTCATTGTCAAATGCTGTCACTAATCATGGAAGATGATCTTAGTTTGGTATTCTTAATGTTGTTTTATTTCATATCTTGCCTCACCTTTATTATGCTTTTGTCTCTTCGTGCTTGTCTGGGTTCTCACTCTAGGTTTTAAGTTCTCCCTGCAACTTTACCAATAAGAATTAAACAATAATTTAAATGTTTATACTTATTTCATTTCCCCCCATTATTTAGATGTGTAAAATATTTAATCGATTTTAGTTACGGAATTACGAGTGTCTGGGTCTTTGTGGGCTCTTCCTTGCGAGTCAGTTTTCTATTTTGGGCCAAAGTGAAGGAGTCCAAAGTTATATATTGCTTGGACCCAAACAATAGCCCAATGTTGTTCCTAACTCTTTAAGTACCCAAAAAAGGGTGACAGACAATATTAGTTTGCTTACGTTGAAGCAAAGCCGAATAGGCCATTACCATTCCAAGTGGAGAACTCAATTCTTGATCTCATTTTCGAATAATCACCGCTTCCCTTCTGAAATGGCTACCGATGAAACTACTGCACATTAAGTGAAGTCCTTAATCAAGATCATAATCCCTCTCCAAACTGAAAAGCTTTGTTACATTTACAATAGAATGTGAAAATTTAAGTTTAATACCCAAACTGAATTGGGAATTATGAACGTAACCTAGCTACCAGTAGTATTTATAATTTTGAATAGACATATATCAACGTCTAATTAATGAATATATATATACTAAAACTGTAAAACAAGCGCACGCGCCTAACATTTTTCACCTCCATCCCTTTCTTCTTTTATTATTTTACTACATATATAAATGATCAATTGATAAATGAACCTTTATAGCAAAAAAAAAAAAAAAAAGATAAATGAACCATCCATATTATATATGTTCCTTCTTTAGAAGAAATCTTAACGTCTCTGTTTTTGAAATCAAGAAATTTTAACGTCTCTCTCTCGGGTACTCTTGCATTCAAGAAATCATAACGTTTCTTTTTCTTTGAAACGAGGAAATTTCTAACGTTTTAAACATGCTGCATTGTTGTAATGATAAAATTATTTAGAAATATATATCAACCAAAGATCCTTTTATGATCGCTAGATATATGGAGTATATGTTTAGGATTTAGAATTAATGGCCAAAAATTATTAGGACACTCGTTTTTATATATTATGTCTTTAAGAAAATTATTTTAATTCCTTCTCTTAATGCAAAATATTAATAGTTAAGGATTCAAAAAAAAATACTTTAATTAGCTTTCATCGAGAGATACATACGTGATAGAAGAATTATGAATAATTTTTTTTTTAAAGGCGAAGTATTATTCTATAAGCGAGGGAGGTACATAGGGGTGTCTCATTAAAACCTTCCAGAGGAAAAACCCAGTGGAAAAAATCCTCAGGAAGGAAGAATTATGAATAATTTTAAATAATTTTAAATATAGTGGACTGTTTATAAGTGTGCTTTATTTAATTTATATGTGTTTATGAATATTTTTAGATCACAAATTAACCATTATATATTGGTTATGGAATCATAATTTTAATTTAAGGGAGAAAAGAAATGAAGGAAATTAAGGGAGAAGAACAAAAATATAAGACAAAATATGAAATGGAATGATTAAGCTAGGATTATCCATATTATAGCATTTGAAGGAACAATTATGACACAAGGCTGCTAACATCTGAGAAATACTATAATAATTCATCAGAAGCATAAAAGCCTTCATCTTCATAAAAGTTCTTTCTAGCTAGCTAGCGATCGAGTGGTAGACAAAGATTGGACGATGTTAGGTTTTCACAAACATTAATGATACTCTAGACATCAAACTGATCCGTTCCCATAATCATACTAATATATAAGCTGATTAAAAAAAAAAACCCCAAAGCTTGGAAGTAGTGTCTTCTCTAAGACAACACCTAGTAGCATATATTATATAGAAAGATAGCGAGAAGATCAAACAACGAAACCCTAACACACAGTTTCACTTTGTTCAGTAGGGGGCGATTCCCACATTGGTTGGAGCTGCAAAGAACCCATCTTTCATCAGCACATCCTCTCCTTCCTACACATTCCATAAATTCAAAAAAAATTAAGGATTAATTTTGAAAAAAGAAAAAAAAATGTCAAAGAGACATTAGGGTTCAACATTTACCTGTTGGCGTACGTTTGTCTTCTTCACGGGTTGATCAGGCATAAGTCCGAAATGTATGTGAGGGAAGTGGGCCCACTAAGAGATAAAGAGAAGGAAAAGAACAAATTAGGTAGGATAATATTGAAAAAAGATTAACATGACTAAACCCTAGTTCTTTTTTGTTGCCCTTGCAAAATGGGACATGATAGAGTTATATATTATATCATTATAAATGTGTTAATTTAAAAGGAAAATCATAAAGGAAATAAAAAAGAGTAAAGACATTCTCGAATCTTGGATCTCACATTCTTGGCAGCGGCACTAAAGGCCTCTCTGTGACTTATATCAGGATTCCCAGCTTTGATGCGTTGGATTTCGTCCCTGCACAGATTTGATGGATAGATGTCAAGCTCATGCATGTCCTTCATAGTTCCATTCAAACATAAACCAAAATATATATACATATATATATATATTTATATCTAAATCTAAAGTTTTTATAAGCAACATTAATTCATAAGTAAATGAGAAAAATAAAGAAGATTAAGAAGATGATGACTTACTTGATGAAGCGGTTGTAGGCAGATGGGACTCTCTGTCGCTTCTCCGGAGCTGGACATGAAACAGACAGAGCCAAGACAAACAATGAGACAGATGCATTAAAATCACCTCGCTGACTTTTTTTGGAAACATTTCATTTATCTTCTCTCTCTTCATCATAACCTCATCATCATCATCAATCTCTAACCGATTTATCTATCTTTTTGCATGGATTCTTCCTTACATCTATTTTTCCGGGGGAGAAAACTCTGAACTCTCTCTCTCTTTCTCGTTTAATAAATTCAGATAATATCTATATGCATATGTACATGACAAAACTGATGAGAAGCTAGCTACTGACCATTTTGTAAGCTAGGGTTGATCGTATAATATGCAGTACCAGATAGAGAAGAAAACAGGAAATGGAAGCACCCATTTGAGCAAAATGGAAAAGAGTTTCTTTATATCATAAAAATTATAATGAATCTTGAAATTTTTTTCAAAAGAAAGTAAGTGATGCAACTTATAACAATAGCCACAAAGAGATCCGGTGGACTTGATGCTACTGCTTTCGAAGGAACAATATGGCATGAAATCGATTAAAAAAGAAAGAGAAGAGGAGTAGACTTTGTAAAGCATTTGGGTCTCGACTCTCGACTTTTTGCTTTAACTTTTTATATTAAAAAAGGTTAATTAAAAGACCTCCGTAGTATTAAAGTAGAAAAGGCGTTGAAGAAAACATTGACTTGTCAAAAAATAGACTCAAAAAGCAAAATCGATTAGTAGCTTTTCTAATTTCAAGCCAAAGAAAAGTCCATGTGAAGCGTAAAAGAAATAGAAAATTAAAATGTGAAGAATCTCACGTCTGTTGACCACGGGAGGTTTGGGGATTTCTTCAACTCCTCCACGAATAGCCGGCAGAATCGAGTCATTAGGGTTTGGCTGATTGATCAGCAAGTTGGGCGGTGCACTTCGGATCTCCTCCTGCCATTTTAGTAAAGAAAAAGTAGTAAAAGCTAGGGTTAATCACATTAATTGTGTGTTGGATAGATTTTGAAACCCTAATTAATTTATTTTCCTTTTTTTTGGGTAAACCCTAATTTGAAATATCTCATACCAGGAGATTCTGAGGAGTAAAGAAAGAATGGCCAAGATGAAGCTGATTAGCAGCAGGAAGAAGGAGGCCACGCATGTTAACAGACAGAAGATTGGTGCAGTGACCGCATCGAACCGTGACAGTCTTGAACAAGCTTGTGCAAGGAACACTCACCTGATAATGATAATAATATAACAAAAATTAAATATTAAATACACAACAAGAAAGAAGAAAGAAGAAAGAAAAGGGGTTTTGAATTTGAAGACAATGGGGACAAAAGAGAGAAAGTGATGATACAGCGAGAACAGTGTCGCAAAAGTTGCAATGGACGTAACAGAGCTGGTCGGAGGGAGAGAGGTGGTCCGGTGAAAAAGCAGCTGATGAGGACGACATGTTTGCTTTCTCTTTTTAGAGAGAAGGGGTGGGATTTTGATTTTTGATTTGATTGATTGATAGATTGACTGATCAGTGGATTTTGATAGGGTTTTTATTTTGATCTGATCTTCTTGATTGTTGAGTTTGGTAGTGAGTGAGAAGTATAAGAATACAAAGAAAGAAGAGGCTGGATATTGAAATGAAATCAAAGGAAGGGATAGAGAGAGAAACTACTATACTACTAATATACTAAGAGATAGAACAGAGCCAGAAAGCTATTGTTTTCTTCTTCTTCTTTAATCTTTCTCTTTCTCTTTCTCCACTTGTATATAGTAAATATAGCTCCATAGTTTCAATAGTTTTTTGTACAAGTTGTTGATGTATCATAAACAGGCCCCGCGGGCTTAGTCCCC
>AWWV01010547.1:0-10388 GCA_001974805.1 Corchorus capsularis | reverse complement strand
AAAAATAATTATTAAATTTTTATAAATAATAATTAATAAACGGCTGAAATTGAAGGGCAAAAGAAAATGAATGGTTGGCATTCCCAATGGATGTGTTTCTTTCTTTCTCTTTGTGAGAGAGAGAGAGAGAGAGAGGCAGAGGCGGCAGAGGTGGGGGAGAGGAAGTAAGAAAGGGACGTTTGCATGGGAGTGATTAGCTTTCCTTCATTCATCTGTTGTTTTCATAGTTAAGATGGGCTGTGTCAAAACTCAAAAGCTTCTTCTTTCTTTCTTTCTTTTTTTTTTCTTTTGAACAAAAATTTTCTCGGTTCTCTACAATTCCATGGGTACTGTATCATTTATACGATCTTTGTTAGAAAAAAAGAAAGGAAGAAAAGCAATCTTTAGTTAAAAAAAGCCCTAAATGCCGGGCAACCTATTTCCTATAGATTTCACGCTTTAGCTTTTTAATAATTAATTTGGTTTCTTCCAATTTCCATCCAATCCCATTTAGCCACCTCATCAGTTATTACTGTATATTGGAATTTCATCTGTCTTTTCTTTCCATTATTGTTATATGCCCTAAGCACTTTGATTTAAAAAAAAATGATGGTTTTGTATGGTTATAGCTTGCTGTAAAAGTAAAAAAAATGTGTGTCTATATCAGTACCGCGGCTAAAAGCCTAAAAAAAGCTGAAAATGGGAACTTTACTCTAAGTTTCACCAACAAAGAAAAGCCAAGGGGAAATGCTGAATTTGTCACTTATATTAGTTTTCATGATAGTCAACATTGGCATTCATTCATTCCATGAAAGGTCATAGCTAATTGAAGATACTTGCATATATACACCAGAGTTTTCTCGTAACTATCACTTCACTAGATATGCAAAAACATACTGGTCATCCAGGCTAGGGTACTTCTCTAGAATCTCTAGCTAAAATGGGAATTCTGAGTTGTTTTATATATATTGCACTTGATCATTTATATATATCGAATTGGGTTTAATTATTTGCCAAATGCCAGGGTATATCTGATCTGGTTTACTGGTTCAATATGTCCAATCCATTGAACTTGGTTAATTCTTAAAATGAAAATTAATGTTGCTCAAACTTTAAAATTAATTAAAAAAAAAATTGAATGCTGAACTAGAATGTGACAAATAGTTAAAGTTTGGGCGATGGCAGCTTTCAGAATAGGGATGCCTGCTATATAAAGGAGCTGTAAATTAGCTTAATTAGAAGGGATTCGTTTTTTCAGGAACTCTGCGCCTCCTTGGAAGGGAATTCACCGCCAAATTATTAGAAAATAATAGCAAATGCAAAAAAAATCAAACAAAAACCAAAGTATTACACTAAAAAGCTTTTCAAAATATCGATTTGACCACTCACATATCTTCTCTCTCATACATTGTACAGAGATACGTAGTTGTCAGTGAGAACAGAAGCACACAGATCCTTTAATCGAATTCACTTTATTTTGTCCTTTGCAATTGCAATTTTGCTTAATAAGAGATATATATGGATTGGGGTTTTTTTTTCTTCTTTATAAATTTCCTTTTGGCCGGTTTTGAAGCTAATAAAGTTAGGCCATATATCTATAGCCTCTATATGCACTGCATTTTCTGGGGAAGGGGCCGGGGGAATACTTTTTTGTTGCAAGCTTAAAAGAGATGGATGAACCCTAACTTTGCTGAAAAAGATGGCTGTCATTTCTCAAACATTTTTGAAAACTATCACGATCCATCCCCATGTGTGCAAAAGGCTAGGGTTTTTCTCTTCCCCAGAATTGCCCTTAAAGGTAAAAATTTCAAGTCACTTAGTTACAAATCACCGTGGGTCCTGTATAGATGCCTTGGGGCATGCATTGCATTTGCAGCCATGTCTCTGTAGTTTTAGGGCATCGCTGGCCTGCCACCTTCCCTGTTGGATTTTAATTAATGGTAATTTTGGTTGCCTTTGGAGCAACACCCAAAAACCTTAATTGTTCCATGGTAATATTGGTGGCCCCCGGGCCGGGCCCCTAGTCACATTTCCTTCCATGGTAGTATTTTTCGTAAGGATTCCCATTATAATTAATTAGTTAGATTTTTTTGGTATTTATTTGGGGAAGTTAGGTGATTAATTAATTGATTACATATAGCTAAGAACCATATATAAATATCTATGACATTATTGGTGCATGGTTTAAAATACTCTAATAAGGAGACAGAAGATATATATATAAGCACTCGACATATCGGCGTCTTCGTACATTGTAATGTGATAATTGTGGGACAGAAAGGGTGAAGATCGGTCGAGTGATCAGACATATAATTGACTGCATCATATATATTCATACCAAAGGGAAGACTTTGGTTCACATGAAAAAAGCATTCTCTAATTCAAAACCTTAATTTTCAGAGACCCAATGGCCTACTTATGTATAAAGTACAATATCATCTTGTTTTTAATTAATTTATTTATGTTTTGGTTGGAGCCCATTTTATGATTTATCTCCTTGATGATTCTTCACAAGTTTGATTGAAAAAGTTGCCCATCCTGACTTTTTAGAATTAAATTATCAATGCTAATACAATTATTTTATTTATGTATGGCAGGTAGACACATTGAATGTGCTTTCATTAGATGTAGAAGTTTGTCCCTAGCCCACCACCGATCTACACAATTATATATGCCAATTCTTTGATTCTTCATCATCATCTCAATCTTATTCAAGTAAATGCTGATGCTTTTGTACCTCAAGGAAAGAAAAACATGTTGGATTGGATGCATATGCTGATACTTTACTACTGTTTGTGTTAAGGAGAGATCATGAGGAACATATATTAATATAATTTTATAGTATTATAACAAGTACATATATAAATATATATATAATATGTTAACCCAATGGTAAACTTATTCAAGTACATCTAAAAAGTTAACCTTCATGTTGTCCTAATATAGCTTTTTGCAAATAAAGCATGTTGATAATTATATAAACAAGGAAATGAGCTGAATGCTTACCTGAAAATGACTTCATGTCTCTCGCTTGTTTTTGTCACTGAATGTTAGGGCATCGTTCCACCAACATTAAGCCAAAAAGATACCCAAAAAAAAAGGGGGAATTCCATTTCCACAAGACCCCCCGTTGACCCATATAATAATTAATTTCAGATTATTAATTTGTATGATCTGATGAAAGCATAAGTTTTGACAGTTTAATTAATATGAGCCGAGTTAGTAGACATTTGGTCTGGTGGTGGTAGAGTAGTGCTAATAAGTTAGAGTACAGAAATGTGCGGTGGAAATGGTGCGAGATCGATTCAGGAAAAAGCCTGCGAATCTCGGTGGAGAGGTGGTGGAGCGTGGGGTGGTGGCGGTGGGGGTGGCCTGGTGGTGGTGGGGTAGAAGTCCAATAAAGATGACATTTATAGAGAGGGTGGAATCTCAAATCTCAAATCTCAATCTCTGCTGCTGCGTTGTAGGTCTTGTGAAGTAGCTCTGTAGACTATGAACAGTTTTACTGTCAAAAAAACACACAAACGTACGTACTACAAACTGCAAGCTGTGTCTCAACTCTCAAAGCTCTAACCTTCTAATTCTAGCCTCGAGGCACGTACGCTGCATTTACATACATGAAAGTAATATATGTATGCATATTTTCCCTCATTTCTCTTTTTCTTTTGCTTTTGCTTTGCTCTGCCATTGCCACGTTTAATGCCTTCCCCTCCTAAATGGGTACTAGCGTCAATTAATTGTTTTTACCTAAAGTCCACCTCTCTGCAAGTGTAGCAGGATTCGGGGCATCTAGTAACCTATACTTCTCATCAATTCTTGCTTCCTAAGTTTCTTTCTCTCTTCATTCATCGCTCTCAAATTTCTCCCGTTAATATTCATGGCAAAACGTTTCACTTTAAGCCTTAATTAAGGTAAAAGTAAAACCTTTTAATCAGGTTGATTGGAGGCAACACGTTCCAAAAATCTCAGTTCAATTTGGGCAAACCGTCACATAGAGGCACGATCCTAATCCAACAAAAAGGTTGTGCCCTACTTGACGAATTACCCCAAATTGAATCCATTTTGGAACATCTTGCCCCTATTAATCAAATTAAAATGTTTTACTCCAAATAAACTTATTAAATTAAAATATTTTGCCATGAATTGAGCAATTTAGCCTTTTCTCCTGCTCAGAATGGGAGATTAATTAGGCTTCAGAGCAATCAATTAGTAAATGATTAATGAATCTGATCACATTGGTTTAAGTAACTCAGTAGCCATTATTCGATCCAAAATCATGAGAGAGAGAGATGGAGGAGAAAAAAACGTGGATGATTTGAAAATTTTAAGATGCCCCATTGCCACTGTCTCGACAACAACAGAACAGAGGTGGCAAGGCTAGCATTTGATGAAATTAAAGGCAAGCTACAATAGCAAGGCCCTGCGCAGCAAGGAGCTAAAACTAGACCAGAGTCCTGCTGTGACCACCAAGTGAAATTGACCCCACACATCAAGACAAAGAACCACTATTGACTACACCAATCTCTGTGTCGAAGCAACGGTAGCATATAGAACAAAAATGAAATTTTCTTGTGTTATAATGGGAACCGAAAAGAGGGCACCCTCAAAGCTTAGCTACAGAGATATTTGATGAGTTCTAACAAGTTATAAGCAAAATTCTCTTACCGAAAAACATCACTTTGAACATTTTCATATTTAACAAATCACATCTCATAAGTTACTTTGAGAGCCAATAGATAATAAGGAACAACGTACAAGCAGCAATTACTGCAGACAGTATAAGAGTGTCTCTTGACCGCCTCCTTCTGATGGAACCTACAATTTTGAAAACATAATTAGCATTATATAGATAATACAAAAATATAAAAATTCAGTAAAAAGGATAAATTTTAAAGTACCAAGCAAGCCACGGATAACAGGGAACTTGTCACTTAGAAGTTTTACTTTTCCTTGAACATCTCCGAACAAAGCTCTTTGGGAGCCCAGCACAGCCCTTGTCGCTTGAGCTTGACTAATCACATCGTCTATCTACAGGGAGCAACAATAATGTTTAGGAGATGGAAATAAATCAGTCTTCGACAGATCAATAAATCATTAAAAAAACAAAAATAAATAAACTACAATAGTATTTTGTTACATTTCACTGTACCTAGCAAAACATAAATTATGACACACATGGGAAGCCTAAAATGCTCTTCTATATGTCACATCAATTTTATCAAGTGTACCCAAGGAAGCTTCTCGAGAGTCAGAATTTAGAACTCCATCTTAGAGCTACAGAGTTCGAATCATCAGATGGCCAGGCTGGAGATTAGTGTGATTGAAAAGAACAACTCCCATCATGCAGTTCAACCTCACATGTATACAAAAAATCTACCTTATCAAGTAAAATGGGACTTATACATTTACAATACCAAATTAAGTTTACCGGTAGACAGAGCTAAAAGAAAATGCGCGTTTGCTGTGTGTTTGTGCAAGTATATGCATGGCAGGTTACATAAAGTTTCATTAGCACATCTTTTTGCAATCAGTTTTGACCTTATATAAATTTATTGATAAGGCTTAAATTCTAGGTGTGTATCTTATATAGAAAGGGTTTTGGTCAAAGTTATGATTAAGTTTTGGTAACTCAGATTTGGATTTTAAGACCATACTGAGACTTGATAAATACTGATTGAATATTGAGACTTTTGGGTTGCACATACCAAACCACTACTTTTAGGTTTTGCTTTCTGACCAATATGTTCATTTTATTCTTCTATGTGTAACAGTCTAATATAGCATCCTCTACAAGCTACTAAGTATTTGCAAAATAAAACATCTTGCAGGAAAACAAAAAGGTTAAATATGAATAAACCAGTCACCACAAGACAGAAATAGAAATCGTACATGAGCTATGCTTCCGTGAATGGCAGCTCGCTCTCTGAGTAACTGCATTCTTGGTGACATACTCCCAGATGCCTGCATGAAGGCAGCTAAAATAAACTTTGGAGAAAAAACAATAGTAGTGGCAACAAGAGAAACAGAGTAAGAGCTTAAATCGTATGATTACCTTATATTCACTGATATCATCCCTGACAGAACTCAAAAGCTCTGCATGCTCCCTCATTGAATTTATGTTTCCCTTGATTCTTCTAAATTCCTACCAAAATTAACACCATTACTTCAAAAGGATAGAAATACATATAAACTTGTCCAAATGACAAACATCCAAAAGCAGCAAAGAGTGGGGGTAATTCAGTGGAACATGGGTAGATTAATTTATAGAGCAATGAGCCACAGTAGCAAATAATGCACTGAAAGAAACCCTAGGTTTTGGTTATACAGCATCATAAATACATTTAGGAAGGAATATGGTATTATCCAGAAACTGAGGGCGAATGACTGCATTTGGAGAGTAGATGATCTGTAATAGGAAACCACAATACTGCCAGACTTTCTTCCAGTCACTCATGGTTCAAGACACGAGGATATAAGCGCAATTCTAATTGTAAACACAAGAGGGCCGAAAATTGCATGTTATTCATTCAATGTACAGAGAATAGTTTCTAGGTATGCCAATAGTCCATGAAAAACAAAAGTTGTCAAATATATATTTAGAAAACATAACAGCTAATGAACACCAGAAATTATGACAAAGTTTCAGCTCCCAAGCAGCCAGAACACCATATAAAATCATCCGATTCAAAGCAACAATAAAACAATGGTATACTTTATACTTGTGTGTTGTTATTAACAAAAACAAATACTCTTGTTTAGGTAATTTGCAACCAAATCACAACTCGTTTCTTATGCTATATTTCTTCTACCCCTAAGTGATTCGAACAATCAGAAGTCATGGGACTATAACTATTGGAGAAATAAAAACAAGACAAGATAAAAATTACAGCATAGTAAACGCAATAAACCTGAGTAAACTCATGTAGAATGTCTCTATGCCTTGCGAGCTTCTGTGTTACTGAAGTAGTGGGTGCAGCAGATGCAGCACATCTACTCATAGCATCATTTATATCCAGCAGTTTCTCAAGCAATGATTGAATTTCCATTTCCATAGACTTCCATGACCTGCTTGACCCGACCGTTGGCGAACCAGTATCTAAATAACCTAAATGTAAGTACATATCATCGCAAGTTCATTCCATATTCCTAAATAGAAGAAATCTGCCTAAAAAATTCAGCCGTTGGAGTTGGCAGAGTTTTCTCAACAGATTTGTTCGCAATTTCAGAAATCTAACAGTAGAAAATCAAAATGCAATTGCATATAACAGAAACTAACATTGGAAACGAAATTCTAAAGTTAAAACTTAAAACAGAGAAATGGAGAAAGGTAGCAGGGAAGGAACAAACCTCCTTGGGTGTACCTAGCACCGAGCTTAGCATAAGAAGATAGTTTGACATCGAGATCGCCTTCAACCTTTCGAGCTTCTCTCCGGAGTTCCTCCCAACCTGATTCTTGTAGATCCAGATTCGGATCCATAATTTGGATCTTCGTTGCTCAAATTTGGATCCCTCGATCCTTTAAGTTCCTCTTGTTTATTGGCGGTTGGGCTCTTATGTGAATTGGTTCAGTTATTACAGTTAGTAATCCTCATTCGATTGAGAAAGGAAATGTGCTGCTCAGTGCTCCGTGCTTGGAGCAATTTTCCTTTTTTTTCCTTTAATTTTTTCAGCTTCGGTTTCCGATTTGGATCTTCTATTTTGTTCTCCTTCTCCAGTTTCTGTCAACAGTAAAGGGAGGGAGGATCTTCTATGGCTGGCTACTTGGAAGTTGGCATATTGTAGTTTGAATCTGGACCGTTGAACTTGAAGGAATATAGTATCTAGATAGGCTCGGGCCCAACTTGGCTGGAGAAGGAAGAGGATAAGGCAAAGCCTTGACCCAAATGTCATCCAACTTTTTCTTGACCCAAGCCATGGTCCAAAAGTGTAATAGTGGGCCGATAACATCGCGACCGAAAGCCCATTTGAATCATGTAAAATTATAGGTCCAAAATTGTTGTATATACCATATATTTGATGAAATGCTTCTTAGAGTTCTTGTAAGTCTTTCGTCCTCCGCCTCGCTCGATCTTTTTTTTATACACTTCAGTTCTTGTAAGAATTATACCCAATGTTAATAATCAAAATTCTATCTCCAAAAAGCTATATCATGCATGCTTCAGTTTTTGGCCATCGCATCAATATTTAATGCAGTAAAATTATGCAGGAAACATCATCTTCTAAAGGACTTGACATTGCACTAAGCTCCAGTCACATGCTTACCACATGAAAATTACATGAAATCGACTGCAATCAATTGAATCAGCTTTCAGCTATCAATATACCAATCATATATAGGCCAATATATATGATTTTATAATCATTTATATATATTTATAATCGTTTATATATGTAGAAAGCGATTACGTTATTTCAATTACTGGTACACATCTCATATACACCATAGCGCTTCGCCAATGTAAATCTAACCAACGAGGCCTTTAGCTGCCACACTTGAGCCGCCCCAGAAAGAGGATAATTTTTGAAGAGCTTATCGCCCATCTGCAAAATTTCCAATCTGTTTGGTTGCAGCTATACGACAATCCTGCCTGCCTATCTATATTTAATTTCATCTTATCTTATAAATTAACGGCTAATTCAGATTTTCAACATATTATCTATAATTAAATCACAAATTTGAGATAAAGAATTGTATACGTGTGTTTGAGTCTGAACAAGTAATTAAACATTATATTTTTCACGGATCCAACTTGGGTCGATCAGCAGCCCATCAGATTACATATTTTTAATGGCTAGCAAACAACAAATATGATGTCGGAGTCATATGATTAATCAAGTTATATATCGTACAAAATCTCTCCTGAGTCCTGTCCCTTGGAGCTAGCCAAAAGGTCGATCTAGAAGAACTTGCAGGTACAGACATCCGTACCTTAAAAAACAACAAACTGATGAAACTAATTTATGGGTTTTTCACTTTTTTCTTTTCTCTTGTCGAGACAAGAGCAAGACAACAGCAATTAGGCAGTTTTAAAGATTAATAAACAGCTAGAGATCGTTGGACTACTCCAAAAACTGGTAAGATGTAGTTTTCAAGGTCTGAAATGTGATTAAAATTATGATTTATGAATGAATATTATTATTATCATTATTAATTAATTACTACTAGTTTATTATTATATACCCACACAGGGAAAGGCCAAGGAGCTAGTGAAAAGGAGCTTTCGATCGGGGGTTACCTTCCAGGTTTGGCGTGGAAGTTGCAAATATATTTTGGAAAAACCAAATGAACAAGATAAGAAGGCAACGCCACAATTGACCAAGCAATTTGCAGTTTATTATTCAAAATAAGAACTTTAAACCCTTTTATAGTTCTAAACTAATATATCTGTGTGTGTCCTACAAGGACGAAAAGTAAACACTTTTCATTAATTTTTCCTTTTCTTCTCGCTTGATTTCCAAGCATGCTTATAAAATTTGCCTTCTGTCCATATCGCTAATGGTCCATATATAGCCTGCCTATATATGTAACCCTTGTTGATCTTTATGTAAAGAATCAATTGATAGACATTTCATACACAACTGGCAACTTGCTTTACAATATAGTATTCTTTACTAATAATCCTATAAAATTTATTCAATGGTCGTTGATTGTTTAAAAATTCATCGTACGAAATGTCCGTAACTCCGTAAGTACCTATGCAATTTCTAGTTCGTTTTCCAACGACTCAAATCATATATATATATATATATATATATATATATTATTTGTATTTGTATTGTGCCAAAAAAAAGTATATATTTATGTATTTGTAATCTTTTTAAATCTTAAGCAAAGTTGTTCTATTCGTTTCGATTTATTGGGGTACATATAGGGCAGATCTATATGCAAATGTTAAAATATTTCTATTTTATACTCGGATGGTACCTGCTATAACTCGATCATTTGTTTCTTTAAAAAAAAAAACTCGATCATTTGCTTCCATCTTTAATTGATTAATTCAACATTTGTCATTCGAATATTTTGCAATCTATGTATTGAAAATATTATGTCCATTCTAAAAAACCTTCCTAAATCCGCCACTGCATATATATATATATATATATATATAATGTTATTTTAATAAACTGATAACCTAGGTAAATCAAGTTTCCCTTCAAAATTATTCCAGGGTCACATGTTTCATTTCATGAATTAAACAATCAATAATCCATAATTGAGCAAAAAAATTGAAAATATTATGTGGGAAGCTTAATCCAAATGGGGTTAGTTAGTATTCAAAACCGAAGACCAAAAAAAAAGAGGAGAAAAGGAAACCTCTCGAAATTAGGTGCTTACTTTTGAATCGCAAAATTTTGAAAGGAGAAAGTCGCAAAGATTTTTAGTGTGGAGTTGTTTGCATTTAGAAGAC
>AWWV01010546.1:0-13656 GCA_001974805.1 Corchorus capsularis | reverse complement strand
GATAGGCAAGGTACCAAACTCCACGAAAAAATGAGATTATTATTAAAGCCTTCGGCGATTTTAGTTAAATTTTAATACGGTCTTGATTCACCACTTTTGAATGATGCGCCCGTTACTTGTCAGGATTTATCCACGTGTCCTCAAGGACCCACCACTTTTGGAATTGTCAAGTGCAAATAGCGTCGGATTGGACCCACGTATTTCATCAGCAGCAGTTGTTGAATACTTGAATTTGAATACGGTAAAGTACGACCTTTATGTACGGAATCTTGGACCTGCTCAGTGCTCACCCGATTTTTTTGTTCTTTAGGATGGACCGAGGAATCCTGCTATGTTTGTAAGATAGACGGAAGTAAATGTGTACCTCATCCCCGATTCTGACACTTGTCTAGCATCTAGTTGCTCTAATATGATTAGAGTTTTTTTTTTTTGGCCAAAATGATTAGAGTTTCTTTTATGCGATAACGATACAAGGGCAAACCGAATCCCATTTACTTTAAACATAATCATATACATTATTTTATGAATGAATATAGTTTGATTTGATATGATTATTATGTATAACTTTAGAGACAATTTTAAAAAGATTTTGGTCGGATAAAAAAGGTTTTAGTATTAGGTATTGTATTGTTTTTTGGGCTTATCTAATGACATTTTTATGGCACAAGATGAAATGGGTAAATCATTTTAATGCAATCTCAAGGTTTGTTATATCATATTCATTCTTGTGGAGAATACATATAATTAAAAACTAATTAATGAATTCATAACTTAAGATAAACTCAGTCTAGTTAGTTGAAATCGAATTTGATGGGACTTGGGGGAGTAATAATGATGACTTCTAGATATGTGGTTAAGTTTAAGTAGAGTTATAGAGATGTAATTGCATGTAGCTTTCCATCTGCTTCTTGTAATGCCTTTTGTGGACTTTTAATTTGTATTCAAGGCATTTGCAGCCTATTGTTTTTTGTTGAGAGATTATTAGATGAGAGCTTTCCTTGCATGTGGACTTCCAATTTGCATTCAAGTTCAAGGCATTTGCAGCCTATTGTCTTCGGAAAGAAAATTATTAGATGAGATTTTTCCACCATGTCATACATGGAATCGATCATTAAAATTATGCCACGTAAAATTAATTTATAAATATTTTTTTTTTCTAAAGTTTTAGCCTAAAATTCAATTTCTTCTAAAATAAATAATGCATAAATCATAAGTTACCAAATTTAAGATATATCATTGAAATACTAGAGTCTTAAAAGTTATTGAACTGTCATGATGTGGTTGAACCCATAGATAATATTATATATGGTGATTTACTCCCACAGAATAATTTGTCACCATTGTGTAAGCATAGTTAAATGTTGCCGAAAGAATGATTTATTTCCAAACCAATATTCAGAACTTTACAATATGAAACTACTGTGACTCGAACCCTTATCCTCCATGGACAAATATTTTTACCTAACTATCAGAACAAAGAGAGAACATATTTACAAATCGTTTCACTGCTACAAATAAATAATATGATAGTATTAATTATTAAATAAATGTCACGTGCACAGAATATTTAACTTTTTTCTTTTGGAAATTTGCACAGAATATATAATTGATTTATTGTTGTTCATGGGAAATTTTACTGATTTGAATAATTTAATTGCGTGATAAACGTCGGCATAACTTGCCATAAATGAGACTAACACGTACGTTGACCTGTAATGTGAAATACCGAAATTGAAAATTTTACAATCTATTATATCTCGCATCCTCAGATCAGATGGTGGTCGACAAAGCCACGTGGAAGAGAGGTAGGCTCTGGAGCAGGATAATTAAATAGTGGTATGCTGCAGCGAAGCACCCTGAGACTTGGTCTTCTTTTGTCTTTTCCAAGTTGCTAACCCATTATTAAAAGTGATAATCCAAAGAATGAGTACGTGGCCAAAAATTGACACTTTCGTGGAAGGAGCGTGGTGGAGGTACATCTATTCATAAAATTCCAAAATCCCACTTAAGAGTGTTCATCAGATGTTTGATATATTGCCCTAGACAATTCAGGTACTAATATAACCGCCCAATCAGAAACGAATAGCTGAGTCCCTGGTCAACGTGGGCATTAGAAATGTCAATCCAACGGTGATGACTCACTCCAAAGGAAAATTTTTTACTCAGAAAAACCTGCGTGAAAATCTAGCCGCAGCCACTTATGAGATCCGTCGACCATTTCTTATGACTCTCTCGTTCCTATTTAAATCACAATTTCGCTTCTTACAAGTTTCAACTTCAACCCCACTGCCGCCCATCTCGAACCCTATTTCCTCCTATTGTTGACCCTTCCAACTTCCGTTTTTCTTTTATAGGGCAGCTCCTAATTTGAGGCTAAACAGGGCAAAGGAGAAGCAGAGGAGAAGGGGCTTATTTGATTTAATACCTGAGAATTGTGAATCAGGTTTCGAATGAAATCATTTGGAAAGAGCGAGAAGGATGTCAAATATACCAACGTCTCTTTCTGAAGGCTGCCTTACTCTCTCTCGCCTTATTATGTCCATCGCCGATCCATGGCCCTTTTCTTGATTAATTTCCTTCTCAAACAAAATCATTCCAGTCTTAGTTCATAATATAGAAAAACAAAAAGCTCTCTTCTTTCTTGACTTAAATTTGTGTCCGAAAGTACCAAACACAAAACCATGAGAAAGATAAGGGGCTTCAAGATCGGTAAGCGGCTTTGCCGTATCTCCAGATGGTTCATCCGCAGAGCTCAGAGCCCACGTGGGTACAGCCGCCTGACACAAGCAAGATCATTTTGTAAATCGAAGTCTATGTCCAAGCTCATCAGTTGGGGTCGCCGGTTAACCAACGGAGCCAAATCAATTTGTTCACGAAAACCCGGGTCGGGTTACGTTCCTATTGACTATAAGCCTCTCAGAGAAAAGCCAGTGGCGGTTCCGAAAGGGCACTTGGCCGTTTACGTTGGTCAAAAAGACGGCGACTTTCATAGAGTTTTGGTGCCAGTTTTTTACTTCAACCATCCTTTGTTCGGCGAGCTCTTGAGAGAAGCCGAAGAGGAGTATGGGTTTTGCCATGAAGGTGGGATCACGATTCCTTGCGGGTTCTCGGAGTTTGAGAAGGTCCAGACCCGGATCGCCGCTGGGAACGGTGGGAGGAAGATGACGTGGAAGCGCCACCTTTGAGAGGAGGCTGCTGGTGGTGGTGGTGGTGTTAAAAGATGATTGATGATGATGACGATATTATTTAGTTCTGGTCAATTTTAGTGATAATGATGTATTGGAATTTTGGGTTAGGTAGAATTTTGTTTACCTTTACTTTTTTACTTTTTATACTTTTCCGGTGGTCTTTTTCAAAGACTTGGGAGTTGGGTGTAAAATGAATGATCAGATGTAAATTTTTAGTGAAAAGATTTTTCTTTATATGTGCTGTCAAAATTTTATTTTTACACATTAGGTTATCAAAAAGTACATATTTACTATGTCAATAATGATGCTCCAAATTTTGATTGATTGTGATTGTGATAATAATAATCATCCGTTTCTAATTTGCTTGTAGAGTCTTTCTTCTCAGATTTTCTGGCTGCAAACTCTGGCCCACGATTGATTCGATAACAAATGAGTGTTAAAAGGTTTGGAACTTTGGATACATGTTTAACCAAGTTGCAAGATTTTTTTTTCTTTTTCTGATAACGATGATCAATTGAATTGTGTTTGTTCATGAATCATGATAATGATGTTGAGTTTCTTTTTTCTTTTTAGGTGGGCTGTGCCGAAGATGTTTTATAGTATTTTCTTTCTTTTTTTCTTTTTCAAGTTTAGGTGAATCAAGATTGTCTTAACTCAGGATTAGGGAATGCTACAAGTCTCAAATACGGTTTACAACGGTGGTACTTATAAATAATTCACAAGCGAATACCATACAGAAAACTTTTAAAAGCGACACAAAGGTGAGTGATTTGAGAACTCCCTTGATTGACTCGTAGATCTGAAAGTAAAATCATATCAAAACCAAGATGAACTGTTTTCAATCTATGTAAACTCGGAGACACACCAACAGAATGTGACTAACTAACTTACTAACTCAAACTTAACAAACTGACTCGAAAAACTCAACTATCCCAACAGATCTATAGATCTGGGGAGATTATTCTGAACAAAGAAAAGAAAACAATAAAATTAACAATAAAATATATAAAAAGGTTGATACATGTAGCAACATAATATATGTTGTTTTACCTGCAGTTTTCTAAGGTTGTGAAGGCCCTGTGCTGTGTTTTGTTTTGAAATTAATGACTAAATCTTCCCAATATAAAACCTTTGTTACGGGGGAGAGAGAGAATCTCAGTTAGTTGTAAAAGAAGATTGCATTATCAAAGACTCAGTAGGACAGAGCCAACGCATTTTCAAAATAGGAGTATTCAATTATTCATTCACCTATTAAGTGAGAATTTAGGTAATGTATTAGGTGCATTACTTTTGCGAGATTGGGGGGGAATCTTTAAATTTTCTTTCATCAATCTTAATTAGAACATTAATTTCAGAAATTGACTAGGAACTGAAAACCCAAATGAACTTCCAAATTCCATTTTTGCTATATACACAAAAAAAAAAAAAAAAAAAAAACACTAATAAAAGGGAAAATAGCCGACACTGTATTTGTCACCATAAAAGTCTCTATCGCGCATCTTGAAGGTGGCAGTGGCGAATCTCATAGTGGAAATCACATGTTAGAGTGTAGAATTAGGGGCAATTCCACCACAATTTGATGTGTAAAACTCCAAAAAAAAAAAAATTATAATTGGATACTTCGATTAGTCTAAAAATTGCCTGTGCCAGTTGCCACATAAACTCCCTGGACCATGTGAGGATTGTGGTCCATTACATTACGCTCTACTCAATCCATCCATGTGCATATATATTATTACTCAACTTTTCATTTGGGATTTCATGTATGTTTTAGGCCATGGATCAGCTACCTGCTACCTTTTGTTTTGGTTTAGAATTGCAAGTTTTTGGACCTTTTGGTACGTTAGTAAAATTTCCCCTCCACTAAATGGTGGAGGTTGGAATTTACCATAAGAATCGAGTTCGAGTTTTTATTTATATTCATTCCTTAAATAGACTTTTTTTCCTTACTCTTGTGTACAAACAAAGAGAACATATCAGTAAATCGCGTGCAGTGATTAACTTGATCTTAATCCTTTTTTTTTTGCCAATGTCTACCATAGGTCAATTCGATAATTTTCAATCTAGCTGTCAATTTGAACTATATATATTGAAGTTTGGGGACTTTTGGAAGTGGTTGAACCCGAGAAAGCCTCCAACCATTTCAAGGAAATAAAAAATGGAATTTGGGGATTAGTTTTTTTTTTTTTTTTTTTTTTTTTTTTTTTGGTTTTTTTTTTTTACATTTGAGTCTTCTTCAAGTCCAAGATTACTGGTATTTGGTATATATTTGTGCATCACTGGCACTAGGAACATTACAAAAGTAGAAAATTTCAAAATCATGATATGCAAATAGGGCTACCAAGTCAAAGGAAAAGATTGGGTGAAACTCTGCTTAGATTTGATGTTTTTGTTTTGCGTATTAAAGTTGGGACTTTATTTCAGAAACTAACTTCTTTTTTGGTTACTGGGGCCAAAAAAAAGATGATAATCTAATCTCATGCTTTATTTGGATAATTCTAGTGAAATGCTCGTTTTATTCCACTTGAATTGCTATCATAATTTTCTTGGGTTTTGTCTTTTTGAAAGATGGTTATCTACTTATCTTCTTGTCTTCTTGATCAAGTTCAAGCAATAAAAGCAAAATAAATAATTAAGTAGATCATGTATATATATTTACTAATATACTGTGTGGTGTGATCATAAAATAAGATGCCCGTTGCTTGTAGCTTTGAAATTTCATTTCAAAATAAAAAGGGACAAGTTGACGATGCGAGAATAGAAAAGGAAGTTGTACAACTTACAAGTACTTGGTCGTAATATATTGTACTAGTTGATTTGTTGATTATATTATTACTATATATATAAGCATAAACTCTAATTGTAATTAGATCACTAAATTTGGAATTGTTCTGTTGACAAGAAATTGAACCATATAAGCACTGGAGTGGGACGTCTCCAGGAAAAAAGGTCCCCGATTCCTTCAACTTCTATATATTACAAATATTCTCTTAAGATAATCATTCATGGGAAGATATTAATAACTATTTAACAATTATGCCTAACGCCTTTATTCAAAGGTAGATGATTTTTTTTTTTTTTTTTTTTATGGAACAAAGGTAGATGAATTATTTTATCACCTAAATATTGTTTTGGGTATAAACTATAAAGCCCTTAATATTCATTAATCATGTTAAGTGTCCATTAGTACAAAGTTGAATTGTATCCAATCTTATTTATACTTCAAACAAATTCAATTCCTTCCCCTTGACTTAAGATACAATATCTCATTTATCTCTTAAATGATCAACAATCAATAATATCCATATTTTATTTCAAAAAAATATTTTATTTTATTTCAAAAAAATAATATCCATATGGTGGAGCAAAAACAATTATGATAAAGATCATAAAATGTGCTTGTTCTATAAAAATTGCATTAGGTACTCCTCCGATGCAGACTTCAATGTTTTCTATAATTCGACTCTTGCTTGCAGTGTTGGACTTGAAGAATGTGTGAATTGCTATTACTATCATAACAACAATCTACTAAGGTCGTGATATTATTCGCATCAATATTCAAATTTAAATAAGACTCCGCGATTTTTGCACCATGAAAGTTGCAGATTATAGCAAAAGGAGGGCAAAATATAGACGCTAGCTATTTGCCTATTTCTTTCTTCGTTAGAAGAAAACAAAAAACCATACGCTACTATTACAAATCACTTTTCTTATATTACAAATCATAAAACATTGGAAATTTGATACCATCTACATTTATCAAACATATCTCGAGATTTTATGCATTAAATAAGACATGGGTATTTTAAAGAATAATAATTTTTCATCGTCAAATTATAATTAGAAATCTTTTTTTCTTAAAAAACAAAAGAGTGAGGCTGAGTCCATCTACTACCTCACATTTTCTCTCCTTAGTGGAATCGACTTGGGCCAAAAACTTTTGGGTAATCATGTTCGATTTCCTGTAATATATCAGTATTAGAACACATTACAAGAAATAAAAGAAAGACAAATTAAATTCATAAGATATTAAAAATAAAACAAAAAATTGTGGAGGGAGTGATCTAGTTTGCCTTTAGCTTTATTATATTATGTACAATAGTCAAAACGTTCCACAAGGAGTGGTTGAGTTGGATTCGAAATTTATAAACAGAAAATTGTTTGAACTTTCCTTCAAGGACTGAACCCTGAATGATTCCTTGATACTTGGCATCATGTAATCTTATAAAAAAAATCTTTTCCGCCAGACCCAATAGAACGATGAATCTACAAACCATTTAGCTACTTTATACAGTGGATTAGTAGTACCATGCAATAGCTCATCACTTTCAAATCTTTCTATGTACTGAAACTTTCTACATAGAAAGATCCTATATCCATGCGCAAACTCCTCCCAACCGAACTATTTCTTACCAACCCCTCCCATGCCAAACAATTAACTATCCTCTCTTCTTGCACATCTCCTTTTCTTGCACATCAGAAGAGCTGTCACTTGTTTCTCCAATGATTCTCAAAATCAGAAAAGATGATTTGAGAGTAAATTGGGGATTTGATAGTTAAAGACTTTATTTTGAGAATCCATTCGGTGAGATATAAGGGGAAGGGAGTGAGGAACAACATGATGTGGTTTGAAGTTCATCCGACGGCTCAATTGGCAGATCTGAAAGTTGGTTTGTAGTTTTGGCAAAATGAGATTCGAAAGGATTGAGAGATTTCTAAGGGAAACCAAGACCAAATATGGATTCGGGATGAAAAGAAGGTGAAATCTGGAGTTTCAAGCTCGGTTTACGGTCAAAATTACTCCAATATCGGCAGCCCTGTGGCGGTTACGGCGCATGCAAAGAAAAAGAAGGAAAATAAATCATGTTCGGCGAAATAATCCATGTATCCTCATATTTTGAAGTTCAATTTATGTGATTATATTGTAGTAGGTCAAATTCTATGATTAATATTTAAAACACATATAATAATACCCATTTCACAAGGGGTTACAAGTGTTTCTTATAAGTCCTTTAACTTAATTTATTTTACGTTAAGATCCTTGAACATTTACCTTTACTGCATTTTCATACTCTAACTTTTTATTTTATACAATTTGGTCCTTAAATTTATTTCTTTGATTTTTTTTATTAATTAAAGTCATTAATACCCTATATAGAGATGATTTGTATGGGTGTGCATTATTCGGTTTAAACCGAATTACCCAACCATAGAATTTTGGTTTTTGGTTAATTCGGTTTGAAATATCGATTAACTGAAATAACCAAATAATTACCCGAAATATATAAAATTTAATATTTTCTATAATTTTTTATACATCTTCATTTAAAAATTATTAACGGAATGAACTGAATACTATTTTTGTGAAACATTAATCGATATTAAATTTAAGTTAAAACATAATTCGGTTAGTTAACCAAAATAGTTCGGTTTGGTTAATGTTCAGAATAGGATGATTCGGTTCGGTTAATGTTTTTTTAAAAAAAAGTTTCCAATTTATTGGGTTAATACTGATTTGGTTTTGGTAATATTTTTCTATTGGTCTTTAAATTTGTGAACATGAAAATTATCAAATTTGCAAATAATAGAGAGGTATTTGCTCGTATTGTGATAAAAGATCCATAGCCGGCTAAAAGGACAAAGCCCAACTTTCTTAAAGAAAGACCTGACAAGTGACAATTGAGTGGCGTAGTCCTGGACTCATGGTCTATGCATTATGAAGGCCGAAGACAATAGACAAGATTGGGCTTTTGTCAAGCAGGCCCAATATATTAATTCACACAAAGTTTGACCGGCTTCTGGCTTCTGAAAATAAATATAAATCATGTATGGGAAAAAATCCATGTATTCTCATATTCTGAAGTTGAGTTTCTCTGATTATATTGCAGGTCAAATTCAGGATGTCCTCTCTCCTTTATAAAAAGTGAAAGGTAAAAATAACATAGGATTCAATCTGATTTTGTGCTACAATGAAAGGTAACTGCTCTGTTTTCACTTTTGAAGGGTATTAGGAGTTCAAATGAATGATGCAATGGAATTGTGAGCTATTGGCCATAAACAAAAGAAAAGATATATGCTTCACTTTATGACACTAATTCCTCAAGATATAAAGTAAAAAATTTTGAGTAGCCCCATGAAGACCAAATGGGTCCTTTTTTCTTACTAAGAAAAAGCAACCACTAACTCAATTCTACACCACCAAAACAGAGCACAAACACAAAAACAAAAACAAAAGCAAAGCAAATCCAAAATATTCAACAAGGGAAAAAAAAAAACAAAATGCTGGGGAGCCTTCAATCATACTCCACTATCCAACCCCTATCTAAACTCTTCTTTCTCTTATTCTCTCTCAGTTACTTTAATGATCATCTTGTCAAGGCAAATATCTTCATCTATGCCGGTTGCTCTCAGGAAAAATACGCTCCAAATTCCCCATTTGAAGGTAATTTAAACTCTTTTCTAGCCTCAGTTGTTAGCTCATCTCGGCAAGAGTCTTACAATACCTATGCTATTGGAAATGGAAGCTCAACGCCGCCGGAAGCCACCATTTACGGCTTGTACCAGTGCAGAGGCGATTTGCAGACGGCGGATTGCTCCAGGTGCATTGAAAGTGCTGTTAACCAGATTGGCTTGATTTGTCCATATTCTTACGGAGCTTCTTTACAGCTTGAAGCCTGCTATCTAAGATATGAACATGCTGATTTCTTGGGTACGCCCGATACCAGTCTAAAGTTCAAGAAATGCAGTAAAAGTGTTAATAACGATGTTGAGTTCTTCCGGCGGAGGGATGATGTTCTGGGGGATTTGCAGGCGGCGATAGGCTTTAAAGTGAGTTCTTCGGGTTTGGTTGAAGGTTTTGCTCAGTGTTTGGGGGATTTGAGTCCAAGCGATTGCTCTGCTTGCCTTGGGGAAGCCGTGGGGAAACTCAAGAGTTTATGTGGATCAGCTGCGGCGGCTGATGTTTTCTTGGGGCAGTGTTATGCTCGTTACTGGGCTTCTGGCTACTATGGTGAATTCTCTCCAGGTACCTACAAATGACCAATATCCTTAAACTTAATTAATTACTAATCATCACCATTAATGAAATTAAAGAATCATAATTAATTAGATAAATTAACCATATTGACTCATGACTTTAGTTGTTTACAGAGGCAAAGGCCACAAGGGTCAACAAGTAATCCTTTTATAAAGTAAAGCATTAAGTTAAGAGGGTATCATATCAGCACTTTAGTTGCTTTCTTTTTATGCAGCTGCATTGTTTCTATCATGCTTCCAATTCATATTCCATCTCTCATATTTTTCTTCTTTTTTCTGTTATTTAATTAAGTTAATAGAAGTACTAATAATCAAGTAAAAGTAAATCTTTTTAGTTAGTTGAAAACCTATTGATGAATGAAAAAGGGTTTAATTATTCCCATTAATCTGTGGGTCAATTCCACATTCCAAGAAGCCATCATATCCCACTTTCATTCGAATAAGAACCATATGATTTTTGCCTTAAAAGTTGTATTATTGGCTGACAAAAAAAAGCAGTAGAATATATTAAGATAATCATTCTAACGCTAAATTAATAGTGGAAAGATTCTAACAAAATTTCCCATATCTATATTCTTGTGTTATTAGAATAGAATAATTTTCTGGCTAAAGTAGTTTTCAAGTTGCAATTTTATTAAAAGGAACGTTTTTACTTCCCTTTGTTAGTGGCAGCCTTGCTAAGCTCATTGTCAAATGTGATTGTAAAGGACTAATTCCAGTAACTTTTGCTTTTTTTGGGTGTAGATTCCTCACACGAAGATGATATTGGAAAAACAGTAGCCATAATCGTCGGTGTATTAGCAGGTCTAGCTGTTCTTATTGTTCTTCTCTCGTTCTGCCGAAAAGCAATGGGTAAAAAAATCTTTTTTCTACTTCATAGATATCCCTCCATAATTAATTCCCTTTCGATTATCATGATTCCATGGTTCTAGAAATAATAACACTGTTCCTTTTCATTTTTCCAGAATGAAGTAGCGGGTTAAGCGTAATGCGGGCTCAAAAGTTTTGGATTGGGGGAGATTTGGTTTATCTAATTCATGATTCGAGTACTGATCACTCTTGATTTTTATATTATACTGTGGCAACAGCTGGCAAGTGGCAACTTTGTTTCCTATTCTTTTTCAATTTTTAAAACACTTCTGGTATAAAATTAGTAGAGCCTAATCTCTCCATCAACTAATAATTTCTTTGTTTTTAAAACATTCTGGAGTTTCTTTGTTTTGGGTTTTGGAGCAAATCACTATCTATTTTTAAGTGATCACCCCATACCAAATACAACACACACGAAAATACATGAAATTATATATTCTGTATCAAATCAAAAAATAAAAACTCCTCACCATCCTAAAGTCCAAACACCAAATTACGAAAGACCATTTGTTTTGGGGGGAAAAGAAAACAAACCAAAGAAAAGAACAAGATGTTTTATAAGGTCTAAATATATATACGAAACTGATAATGAAAGAATGATTTTACTCATTTTTACATTACCTAAATTAACACTAAAAATTACAAATTGATTGATATGAATTCTGTATAGAGAGAAGCATTGCAATGTTCACAAACTTATTAATAAACATATTTGCTTTTAACTACGTATTCTATATAAATACCTCCACTACCAGCTTACCTTACCTAATATACTACTGATAAGTACTACTACTTAATTTATTTATCTACCTACCATATAGCTGAAACAATTCGAACTACAAATAGGCATGCAATTGCAACAAATTAAATTACTTAAAGCCCTGGGGTGAAAGGCACGTGAGTAGCCGGCAACCAAGAATGTCCACCAAGAAAATTGGCGACGGTGAACTTTGATGCCTCGGCTTGGGTAAGAGCAGGGTGGTAGCCTTTCCACCCAGTGACTCTCGCCGTTGTGCGCGAACCAGGGCCATGGTTCATATACTCTGCGTAATACAATGTGTCGCGGCGCGATTTGTTGCCATCCCAATCCAGCCAACCTTTCGGGTTAACCACGCTTCCGAGGTAGGTGTTCATGAAAACAGTCCTCGAATATGTTCGCCATGGCCTGCCCAGATATGCGACGCCCGAACTTTGCGCTTGCCCCCACTCAGGAGCAGCGGTAACTTTAGAGTTGTGGATTATAATTCCGGAGGGGTGGTTAAGGTTTTCCCTGCCTTGGGCAGTGATGGTGCATTGTTGCTTGCCATGGGGTCGTCGTACGTATATGTTACAGAGTTGAAACACAACGGTGGCGTCGCCGAATATGAAACCGACAGTTCCATAAATGTCACATTCCCTGTAAAATTGCGTCCCCTTTTGGGCATAGAGAGTGCCTTGGTACCCATCGAAGCTGCACTGATAGAAGACGGAGTGTTCAGAGGTTGAACGTAGAGCCACCGCCTGCTCCCTTTGGGCACCGGCCGCGTTTCTGAATGTGATGCCGCGAGCAATGAACCCATATCCAACGGCAGCTGGGGAAAAAAAGTTAACAATATGTTTAATGTTTTAGTCAATTCATTCTTTAATTTCTTCTCAATCTAGAAACTTCACTAAAAGGTAGAAGCATGGAAAAGAACACATACCTTGGTCAAATTTACAGAAAATCTAATCTAATTTGGGCTATATATATCTTTCAGTAAATGACGTTAATTAAGAAGAAACTTTTTTTTTTGGTTCTTAATTAAGAAGAAACTTCAAAGCTGGCAATATCCAACGGAAATAATTTTGTTTAAGAAGAGTAGAAGACCATTCCATACGACTTTTTCCAGTTTGTGGGCCCAATGTTTGAATGTAGTGTGGATTTAAAAATATTGTTTATATATAAAGGATTCAACGGGCCTATTTGAAACCCAGCTAGTAGGAACATATGCACATGATTCCAATAAATAAAATTCACACACAAAATTAAAGCTCCTAATTCAAAATTAATTATTACTAATTGCTAATAATTATATATGTACTATATTACCAAACTACTTAAATATTTACATACTATAAAGTTGAACATGAGTCATCACGCAGCTATGTTGAAATACATGAAGTCCATATATTTAGAAATGTTCAAACACTCCAATTTACTCAAAAAGCGATAAATTTAGTCATTTTAGTTACAAGATTTGGTAAATTTAGTGCATATACTTATAAGATTGGGTCAATTGAGTCATCATTGTGTCTTTATCAATTTAGACTAAATTGACCCAATCTTGTAAGTATCGTAACTATATTAACCAAATCTGGTGAGTACAAAGACTAAATTTATTGTAATATGTTGATGAAATTGAACATTTTTTGTCCGAATATTTTCACTCATGTAACTAACGTGAATTGGGGCTGTTTGCTCAGCAGAAAAGATGGATAGGAATAGCATGATCTCTTTATAGCCAACCCTTCTATAGTTCTATTGAATACTTTAGTTTTTGAAATATATATATATATATATATATAATTAATCGATATTCTAGAC